>PVKN010000565.1:48340-72062 GCA_004027915.1 Capromys pilorides
AGCCTGACTCTGCGCCCTCCTCCCACAGATCCCCTAGGGGCAGTGAGGAGTCCAGGCCCGGATCTCCTCAGGTGGCCACATCTCACTCTGGCTGCCTGACCTCTCTGAGCTCCAAATCCCTCTTCCTTTCCTTCTGCCACCTGCCATGCTCAGTCAGAACCAAAAACTGCTCTGAGAAAGCCCAGAAGAAAACATTGGTAAACTGATCACCAAACTGTCTTCAGTAAAGCCACTGACATGTGGCCAGACTGCAGGACTGTGCGAGGGCCAGAGCCCTGGGCTCTCTGTCCTCATGCCCGGGTCTATCTTCATGACTTAGGACACTCTGCTTAATGTCTCTGAGCCTTATGCTTCATCATAAATTAAAATGGGAAAATATCTAACTTGAAGAGTTTGAAGATGAGATAAAATGACTGGAGCCTGGAAAGCAGAATTTCAGGAGAGCTGGACCCATGTTTCACTATAGACTTTTTCCCTGAAGCTGTAGGGTCAACTCTGTCCCCTCCCCACCCAGGAGACTGCTAGGAAAGTGGGGTGGGGACAGGGAGGACTCCATATTGTCAGTGGAATGCCTGTTGCTGCCTTGCTAGCTGGCTACAGGTGAAGGTGCCTGTTCAAGGCTCTATTGGAAGGCCCTGCACAGAAGGAACACAAGAAGGCTTCCCAGAGCCTGAGGCACTGACCTGTGGTGGTGAGCCTATGGCACGTGTGCTGCAGCAAGCTGTTTTTATCACTTAGAGTTCTGTTATTGTGTTTTTCTTTTAAGATAAAGGTTGTGATAGTCACACTAAAACTTCAGTGTTCAGGTTTAATTGCTGAGTTAACATTTGGTTATGTGTAGTGGGTTTTAGGTTGCATTTGAGCCCTTGGTCTCTAAAAGGTTCACTATCACTATTCTTTAGACCATTAGCTCCTGAGGAACAGATAATTGCTCACAGGTATGTAAGTGAGCTTGTACGTGGGTCCTTCCCTGCCTGATCCTTCAAAGTCATAGGCTTAGAGAGACCCTACAGCAGAAGACCCAGCTATGTTCTGCTTGGATTCCAACCCACAGGAACTATGAGTTAGTAGATGTGTTGTTTTTAGCATATAACTGGGATAACTTGTTACACAGTACCAGCTGGCTACTACATCTCAAGTGGAGCACTAGGTCCTTGGGGTGAGTGCCTGTGCTGAGCCCAGCCTCTACAAAGTTTAGGAGCTCAGAGACTGGCTGGAGTTTGCTGGAGCCTCATCAGAAACATTGGATCTCAGATGTGAGTATCTAGCAATAATCCACTGTCAGAGTTAACATGACTCCATATATGGAACAGAGCTAGAATCTGAGAAGAAATGAGACCTATACCTGGCCTTTGGGCTGGCCCATTTGTTGGTGAGGGTGACAGAATGCTGGCAGGAAATAACTGAGGGAGGCCTTATCACAGGCACCTCCAAAGCACAGAGTTGAGAACGTTAGGCTCTGACTAGGCACACAAGGTTGGATTCTTCTGCTGATGGTCTAGGAGCATACAGATGGATTGGTCCACTTCACATTACTACCATAAAATGTCTGAGGTAGCCTAACTTTATAAAGAAAAGAGGTTTATTTATCTCTGTTTTGGTTGCTGAAAATACAAACACCATGGTAAAGACAGCCTCTGAGAAGAGCCCCCTCCAGCTGTATCATCAGCACTGGTGGGAGCAGAGATCACATGGTAGACAGAAAGCACAGCCTGGGGTCCCACCAACCCATGTGAGCCTCAGGACCCAGGACTTCCCATCAAGCTCTACTTCTTAAAGGCTCTGCCTTCAAAGATGACCACTCTGTACCAAGAACCCCTGTGGGTTTCCCCCCTTCCCAAACATAGAGGGGCACAGGGTACCAACCTTTCCTCAGCCTGGGAGGGAAGGCATCAGGGATCTTCCAGGATACAGCAGCTGCTCTCCGAATAAACTGGGTGGGTTTAAAATGGTGTTTGAAAAGCAGGTGTTTTAACAGGAAAGGAAGGCTGAGGCCAGAAAATTTTTGACTCATACCAAGAAATGTATTTTCCTGACAGATATTTCAACTTCAAAGGTTAGCTCTGAGCTGGCAGTGCTGTATCTTGCCTCTGAACAAATTCAGGTTCTAATTTCATCCTGTAATGATCTTTGTTTTCTCATCATTAGCAAGTGGCGCTTACTCCTTCTTATCAGCTCAATCACTATTACCACCCGTTGTTAGATAAGCAGAGTTCAAAGCCTCTCCAGAAAACCAGGAGGCTGTTTCTTATTTGTTTTCGTTGCTGGGAGAGTCAGTCTCCCATCACAGTGAGACTCGGGGCCTGACCCCCACTGCATTAGAACCAAAGGTGCTGTGCTTTGGTAGTGTACACCATCATTAACCAACTGCATCCTACACGGCTGTGTTCGTAAAACTAATGCTGTTGGAGAAGCATTTTGTTTTCACCTTGTGACTTAGAAAAAAAAAACAGGCTCAGAGGAGCTAAGTTACTCACCCCAGAATGGACTAGATTTGGACTTGGATCTATCTGACTCTAAGGTCCAAGCTGTTTTCTGAGGCTGGAAGTGAAAAGGTTTTCTGTAAAGGCTCAGGTAATATTTTAAGCTTTGAGGGATACAAGGCCTCTGTCCCAGCCACTAAACAATGTCTTTCTTTGGCAAATGCATCTTGAATAAATTCTGTCTATGTCCTGACAGTAAAAGGTGTGGAAGTGCTTAAAGAAAATCTTGTTTACAGCAACAGCACTGGCATTGGCCCCTGGGCCATGTCTGCAGCCCCTGCTGAAGGGAACAAGGAAAGACAGGGACAGCATGGATGGGGAGGAGGCTTGGCTGCAAAATCAAAGCCCAGGGCTGACTGTGAGTAGCGCAGCTTCACTGGCCGAAGGGTCTGAAACTGACAGTCTGGTTGTGGTGGAGCTGGAGTCCCCAGGGGGCTCTGTCTGAGCTGTGGATGGTTGAGACTATAGTCATAGTACTTTTAAATCCTTCACACCTGCTGGAGCCACCGTGACCAGAGGACTGGATGTGGACCCCTCCTGGTGGGATGCCAGGCCTGAAGGTGGCTGATAGTCCTGGTCACACATGAGGAGGTGGATGGTCCAGTATCAGGTTCATCTCCAGCCCCTGCTTTAGTCCACCCTGAACTCTGTGACACATACATGGACCAATCCTTTAAGGGTGGACTTCAGAGAACTTTGCACCTTGGTAAAACCCAAGACAAGGCACCAGGAGCTCCTTTAGGACAGGGCCCAGGTCTTGGAGTTTCCTGTTGCCCTCAGCCACCATGTCCTAGGCAAGTGGATGCTAAGTGGAGCCATCTCAATGGATTCATGGTATAGGACAGCAGAGGGCTTCTCAGGGAATAGGGCCATGCACTGACACGGGACTGTGGGCCATGTAGCATCAGGCTTTGAAACAGAGTTGTGTAGAGCCGAGAGCTGCACAGACAATGGAATGGGGATGATAACTCCCAAGACATGGCCCAAGTACAGTCCATGCTTGTGGGTTTGGCTACCCATTTGGCATTTATGAGCATCTTTGCCTTTCTTCTTCCAGGTCAGGTCCACCTCTATGCATGAGAACTTGGTTCTGAGAGCATCTGACTCTTTGGGCCCCAGCCAGCATAGTCCATCCTTTTCACCCTGCGAGGACCTCCACTCACTTGCGTATAAGTGCTCTTCCCAGAAAGGACTGCTGGCTGGGCTCGGCGGACTCACCAAGAGGTGCCCTGGGTCATACGAGCTGGAGGTGGCACTGATGCCCTGAATGATATCAGTCCTCCTTGGTGTGGGAAGCAGGTGGCCAACTTCCCATGCAGAGGAATACACCTGCAGGGTACCGTCTCAGGAATTTCAGGCTAAACTTCCAGTTATAGCTTCAGAGATGTGGTTGTATGTTAAGGGAGTGAACATGTTGAATTTCAGCCCCACAGGCAGAAAGGAACTGGTAAAATGTAGCTCTACTCATCTTTGAAGTCAAAGACCCCTCTGTGAGCTGGAGATACCAGTGTCCCTGGGTAACCATGACATGATGGTCATCAGTAGACACTCACTGGCTCTCTCCTAATGTAAGGCTGCATGCTGCCTACATCCAGCCATGCTCCTGGTGTGGGCAGAGGGACTGGGGTCCCTGGAACTATGGGAACTGCCTGTGGTTTGCATGAGATCATCACCACGAGTCCTGATAATGGTCACCTAGGCACCCCACTGATGGGTGATGATGAGACAGCACAGCCCTGGGAAGTGTGGGGCAACTGTATTAATTACCCTGTAAGCAACTGCCATTCTTTCTTCATTATAAACACATTTTCAAACCAGCACAGCTCTGAATCCATTTAATTTCACTTTAATGGGCTCTAGGACTGGCTTTATTTGTCACTAGGGGGAGCTGAAGCAGCTAGATGCTTTGTTATTTTTCTCTCATTCCAGCCAAGAGTAATTAAAAACTGGTAGTATTATAGGAAAGGTAAAACCTATATTCTACAGCATGTTCTTCATTCTTTAAAAATAACAATGAACCAATGGTTCAGAGATGCTCTTCTATCTTCTAAAGCAACACACAAGCCAAAATCAACCTAAATGCTGTCCAAGGTGATCAAGTGATCATCAACATTGACTTTATGTGTCTGTCTTTTTTCTTTCTTTCTTTTTTTTTTTTGGAAAATGTTGCAGAGCCAAAGACCAAAGCTCAGGACTTTCGGCTGCTGATCTGTACTTGGCGGCCACTCCCCACTCGCACAGCCAAGTCCTGGCTTCTTTTTAAAAGACTTAATAAAACTCCTCTTTCAATTTTTTTCTTTTCATGGTGCTGGGGAACAAGCCTGGAGCCTTCCCTGCACAGGCCCAGCAAGCGCTTCACCACTGAGCTACACCCTGGGGCCCAATGTCATTCTTTCTTCTGGACTAACATTTAATGTGTCTCCAAAATGAGGTAAACCCCAGCCTCAGGCTGCGAGCACTGTGGGCAGAGCAAGGACAAGTCATCGCGCTAGCTAGCTTCACAGTAATAACTGTGATAAAACTGCTAAGAATGATGCATAAGCAACAAGCAGAATGTGCTAAGAGCACTGTCAACCCCACGGCAAGATGCAAAAGGAGAGGCAGGCCAATTCCTGGAGAGGAAAGACATGAATGAAGACGCCGGCAATTCCTGTGTTAATTTATAATTTAATCCTAGTAGAACTTGTTTATTTGCGCTCCTGCCAAAATGACTGAAGATCTAAGATGTCTGAGGAATTCTGAAATGCACAAAAAAGAATAAGACAAGCTCTCCTAAATATGAGTTACGTGTAGTGATGGGTAATGCATGAAAGGTTTGGTGGCATCAGAGCCCTGTTAAAGATATTGCTAGAAGTGAGCAAGCCCTTGGATGGAACAGACTATGTACAAAGATTAAAACATGATTGAGACATACCACAATGAATTAATCAGTGGATGCTATTTGCAGAAAAATGACTCTGGAAATAATCTATTTAGAGGCTCATTTTTATACCGAGTGACAAAATAAATTATAGCTAGATTAAAGACTTTAATGGTAAACGATGAACCCATAAGAATTCAGAAGAAAATCTGTGTATCCATCAGGTTTCTGAGAGAGACAGCGAGAGAGATGTGACAGGTCTAGAAATCCGACTACACACTCCAGAATAAAAAGCAAATGACAGAAAGGGAAAACAACTTGCCAGCAACACAATCACATGATTTCCCAACACGAAGGAGTTCTTCAGAGCCAGCTAACATTGGACCCTGTCTCATTGAGAAAGAATGGAGACCAGGCTTCAGAATCCACAGAGCAAAGTCAGTTAAACCACAGAGGGCATCTGCACACTGTCTGAATTGCAATACAGACCAAATGAAATTGGGGGCTACTTCTTGCAAATGTCTGTATGGAAAAATAAAACTTCAAGGATGGCCAGATAGCTCAACAGATTAAAGCATCTGCTTAGGCAGATGCAGGGTCTGGGGTCTGATCTCTGGTACGCCATGCTGGCACCACTCCAGGGTGCACTGAGATTGCAACTGAGACTGGGTGTGGTAGCGTTCACCTGTAATCCCAGTGGTTGGGAGACTGAAATCCAGAGGATCACTGTAAGTTCAATTTGTTTAGTAAGACTCTGTAGACATTGTATTAAATATGTAAAAAAATAAAATTAATTAAATTAATTAAATTAAGAGAAAAGAAAAGAAAAATGAAACTTCAGTTCAGCCAACCAGAAGGTGCCAACTAACCTAGAGATATACAACAATGGACTTTCATAAGGCAAGGACCTTCTAAGGCAACAAGCAAGGTAACCAGTCAAGGGTTGCCTTTGCATTGCTATCACATTTGGTGCATCTGGTCTAGGCAGGGATGATATTGGTCCCAGGCTTTGGAACCTTAGGTCACTGTCCACAGCAACTGGGTAGGCAATGGAAAAGCAACTAAAGTCTGACTGAAGCACCCAAAGTTTCCAGTAGATTTCTACTGTAGACGGTCAGGAAGACAGAAGTTTCACTTAATGAAGTCTGACTAAGTAAGGAGCCCATGAAGAGGGAGTGGAACCAAGAGGCAGCTGGGCAGCTGCTAGTTAAGGCACAAGATCCTACCAGATCTGGAGCTGTACCAGGTGATGGTGAACCTTTTAGAGCTTTCAGTGATAACAAATAGCCAGCTGTACCTAGGCTGTTGCAGAAGTGCTGTGCTTTGGATATGGCTCAAGTGGACCCCCCCAAAATTGGTTGGTCCCCAGCGTGGTGACGAGAAAGAGCATCCTGCCCCATGCCTACCCTGGACTTCCTGTCTCAGCTTGGGATGCCTCCCATTTGCACATCTTCCTGCCACTGTGATATCACCTGCCATGAGCCCCTCTCAGGAGCTGAGCTTGTGCTAATGTCTTTGAGCCCGCAGCACTGTGAGCTAAACAAACTCACCCAGTGCAGACATTTTTCTATAGCAGAAAATGAATTAATGTAAGGAGCTAAAAAATGATTATTTTGGCTTGAGTTCATATGCATCAGGGCTCTGCCTGATCATATGAATGCAGGATAGGAGTCCTGCATTAATTTTTACTGATTTATAGCATGGGTATTTGCAAATCAATCTCAGTGAAATGACTATGTTTTCCCCTAAGGTTAAAAGATGTCAATATTACGTATTTGGGCTGGAGGAGATCGGCAGATCATCTCTCTCCCTATCTCATCATTGATATTAAGGCCTGTTCATTCTTTCACTAGGCACTAACTGGTCACCAACTCCAGGCCAGGAACATTCTGGGTACTCATCCCATGGGAAGGAAAGATTTAGTACAGCATTGGGATAAGAAGCTGCGTCTTCTTCCAGATAATTCCACTATACCGCGATGCCTCAGTACTGCAGCTCACAGTGGTTAAACAATTTGCTTGTGGTCATACAACCAGTAGAAGACAGAGCCAATCTCAGACCCACAAATTTGCTCATGAAACCACAGCTAAATCTCTCTCTCTTTCTCCCTCCTCCCCGCTTTGTCCCTCTTTCCCTCTGTCCCTCCCTCCCTTTTTCCAGCACTGGGTCTTGATTCCAGACCTTCACACTGAGCTACATCCCCAACTCACATTTTTATGTTGATATAGAGTCTTTCTAAGTTGTCCAGGTTGGCTTGAACTTGTCACTCTTCCTGCCTCAGCTTCACAGGGTGCTGGGATTATAAGCATATACCACTGTGCCTGGCAATATGCTCTTCTTAAAAGCCTTGGAGCATTTCAGGTCAACTAATTTGTACTGTTCTGGAGTGCCTAGCCTAGTGAACAGAAATTTGTTGGATGGCATACTTTTCTGAAGGTGTGCTTGCTGTAACTCAACCCATTAGCAGTACCTCTCATGATAGAAGGGAATTGCTACAGCAGGGTTCTTGGGCTGTGAGAAATGGACTGGAATGGTAATGACTAACTGGCAGTGATGCTGGGATGACTGGCTGTCCTTCTCCTTCCAGAAAATTCTCTCTGGTGTAAACATAAGAGATAAAGAATCCAGGCCCATGGCAGCAGAATTGGCAGCCCTCAGTTCTAGGTTACACACCCGGAACAGGGGTCCATGACTGCTTCCTGATCATGGCCCATGTGGGTGTTTAGGAACATGAATTGGCAGGAGTGACACAGGTACTAATCCTGGGCAAGGGGCCCTTCAGGGAAAAGCAGCCATGGCCCCGTGATAATAGGCACTGGAGAGAAGATAGGGACATGGATAGTGAGACACAGGGGCTTTCATAGGGTGCCACATGGGAAGAGACTGGCCCTACCTGGGGGGTTATCAGAGCCCTGCAGGGAAGATTGAGCTGGTCCTGGAGCCCTGTGGCTGCTGTGTGGACATGAGAAGGCCAGGGATGCCCCCTATACTCAGGCCAGTTGGTTCTATGAGCATTCAGCACTTTCTCTGGATGTCCCACATCTCAGGCCTACCTCTGCCCCAACTCAGTGCCTCCTCCAGCATCATGGGGCCAATGGCTGTGATCACTAGGGAAGGATGTGCAGGGATCCTTTTTCCTCTGTGAGATATGAAGGATCCAGATAGCAGAGCCTGAGAGAAGGTTCAAGTCAGTGCCCATGGGTAGCAGGACTCTGAAGGGGAGGTGGTGGCAAGGAGGACACCCCTTGCTGGAAGCAGAGACTACAGAACAGGGACTCCAGCCTAGTTTAGCATTACTAGGAAACACCCAGGGCTCCAATATTCCTGACAGCTCTCCCCACTTATCCAAAGGCAAAAACAGCCCAAGTATGCACCAGTATAAGAATGGGTCAACAAATATAGTCTATTCATTTAATGGAATATTAGTCATCAGAATGAAGTTCTGATACATGCTGTACTGGTTGTACATTGTGCCAATTTGAGAAGTTTAGAAGTTTAATTAAGTGACTCAGCAGGGAGCCAGGATTTTAGTTTGTAAACATCCTCATCCTGTGCATGAGGAGGGTGTGGACATTGTGTGAGTTCTACACCCCCAGCCCCAGGGTAGCTGGTTTATGACATTAGGAGGCGAGAGAGGCTGGTTAGAAGCCAAGGCTGCTTCCTTTCTCATTGCTCTTCATTGTTTTCTGCTGCCATGAACTGCTGCTCTCTGTCATGTGCCACTATGCCTGGGAGCCAGCCGAGCATAGACTAAAACCTCTACTAACTGTGAGCTAAATAAAGCTTTTCTTTCTTAATTTTGAGTATCAGGCATTTTGTCCCAACAACAAATAAAAAATAACTGAGACACATGCCAACATGAGTAAACCTCAGGAATATTATGCTAAGTATCAGGAACCAGGAACAAAAGGACAAGCACTGTGTGGTTTCATGAAATATCTAGAATAAGCAAATTGATTGATTGATTGATTGATTGATTGTACTTGGGATTGAACTCAGGACTCTACGCTTGCCAGGCAAGTGCTTATTCTAGAATAGGCAAATTTAAGGACAGAAAGTAAGTTAGAGGTTGCCAGGGACTGGGAAGAAGAGGGAAGGAAAGACAATGGTGAATGGGTCTGGAGTCCCTGGGAAGATGGGAAAGTTCTAGAGGTGAATGGTGGTAATGGCTGCATAAACAATGTGAATGAGCTTAATTCCTTGAACTGTGCCAACAAAAATTAAGATGACACACTTTGTATTATGTGTATCTTACCACACTAACAACACCCTAGACTGAGAGCTGGGATTTAGCACCATGTCACAACAGGGCACTGCCCGGCCTGTCTCCTTTTTCCCTTCTGTATCTCTTTTCTCTGGGCTCTGCTTTGGAGCCTTGAGTCCTAGATCCTGCCTGCTATCTCTGGGGTGCAGGCTGGCATAGTTCCCACTGGACAGCTCAGGTACTACACATTCCTGCTGGTTTGTTGTGTCCAATCTCCCATCCCTGTCCTATTGATTCAGGGGGACCAGCTGCCTGGAGATGCTGGAGAAGCACAGTCTGCTAGAGTCACCTTTTACTGAGGTACTAGTGATGTCCCTCTCCCACCATATGACTCTTTAGTCAATAAGCATCCCACCACCACTGGATCTCCAGCCCCCACTGTGAAAACCAAGTGACCCCAGGACAAACCTCTGAGGAAAGAGAGGCAGGAATCACATATGCTTCCTTTCTGCATCCTCACATATATGTAAACATTGCCTGATCATTCCCTCCATGTCATGAACTGGTTTCTAACAATGATCCTCTAAAACGCCAAATGTCTCTAGATGTCGTTCTACCTTCTAGCCTAGAGGACCATCTTCTTGCAGCCACTCAGCTTCTCTGCTAAGGATGGGGCTCTGTTCTGGGCCTGAAGTGTCACCTCTCAACCTGCTTAGGCCACACCAGCAGCAGTCCCAGGATTATGCCACAGAAATTCTAAAGCTTCAGCTAAAAGCTGAGCTCCTGAGTGCAGGGGGGATAGCGTGGCCTTATTAATGAGGCCAGGAGACAGATGGACAAACAAGAGTATCTGGAGTCACTGCAAGTTAGTTTCACCAAAGGGATATCCCTGAATCAGACCTAAGAGCCACATCTTACCAGATTAGGAACAGAGAGCCACATGGTTTCTGTAGACCTAGCAAATGAGATGCTGCCACAAATACGGCTGCCCCTGGTCTCAGGGATACTGCAGAAACCCATGGAATAATGGATGGGTGGGTGATTAAGTGCAAACACCCACAACTCCAGATCCTGAGGTTCCCATTTCCCACATGCTAGTACCCTCACCAAGTAGAGAACATCTCTCTATAGAACTAAGTCACACTACGATAAATAGTGCCAGATCCTGGACAGACTTTTGAGGTCACAGAGGCAAGATATGGCTATCCTGGAGCTGTTAGGAGAGCCCAGAACCCTGCTAAGCCAGGCTCTTCCAGCCATTACACGTAAACCTTCACCCTACCCATGATATGTGTAGGGAGGGAGAGCAGACCTTCAAGTCCAAGCCATTGAGCTCCACTCCCTATGGCCGTGGGAACAGGGATGCATAGAACTTACCAGCCTCGCCGACAAAGACTTCCACAGGTGCACTAGCAGGACTCTCACCAATGATGTTGTAGGCGGTCATGATCACTTCATAGCGCCTGTACTTCTTCAGGTCTATGAGGGCAAAGGAGACCAGTCAGCCTGCAGCACGACCACCTCAGAAAGCTCCCTCCATTGCCCACACTGGAAGAATTAGCACCCCAAGGGGAAGCAGGGAATAGTCAAATTGCTTTTCACAGTGGTCTGTGACATGTATCCGGCCCTATTACAGGTCACATCCCTCCTCCTCCTGGCTGTCAAGTAAGCACCACAGAACAGGATCTGTCCACCCCACACTCATGAAAGGCAGCACTGCAGCCTTCCTACAGTGGGCTCTGTTGCAGCCAGCCCTGGCCTAGATTTCTTCAGAGAAGTACCAACAGGTGCAGGAAATCTGGGTTTAAAAAAAAAAAGATCTATAAAGACATAAGTAGACCTGAGGCCTTGAGTTTTTCATGATCAAGGTGCATGTGGGAAGTCATGTTTGTAGAGTGACACAGGCAGGTAGCTGAGCACTAGCCTGACACTGAGTGGCAGGAAGAGTGGAGCTGACCTTGAAGCTGAAGTGTCCTAGAAACTATTCCATGAGCATACTGCTGTGGGCTGGCATGGCTTTGTAGTCCCTGCATGTGCCACCTCTGGGGTGAGTGCTGGACTCACACCAAGCTCCACATCGTGCCTCCCCTGTGAACCACAGAAGTCCTCCTGTCCGGCTTCAGAATGAACATGGTTCTGCCCATACGCTGAGTCAGGATCCCACACTCTGACTCTTAGCCTTGCAGCAGCGGTGATCAGCCCACAGGAAGTGCCCCCGCACCCCGACAGCTGGCTAGCGGGTCTCAACGCAGAGACTCACGTGGCTACTGAGTCCTGGGATGAGGAGGCTGAAAACCCAGCATGATCTCCAGCCTGGGGTTCCCTGTGGTTGGAACTGGGTGGGTCCCCTCACTCTAATTTGCTGCCCTGTTCAGGGATGTGCAGGAGGTGACTGGCCCCAGTGGATACTTCGCAAATGTGCCTGGGAGTGGTGGACATGGGGAAAGAGTGATGGGGGAAGCAAAGGACCTGCTGGGTGAGTGACACTCTATGGCACAGGGAGAAGATACAACACTGGATCAATTCTGCTCTGCCATCCAGGGACTGGGTCAGCTGCTCACAGGGTGTGGGGCAGAGTAGCCACACTCTCTGCATCCAAGAAAACCACATTATGAGCTCACCATCAGGCACACACTAGATTTTGTTTTGGGGGTGCTGGGAATGAAATCTAGAGTATCATGAATGCTAAACAAATGCTCTACTACTGAGTCACATTCCCAGCCCCCCACATTTGAATCTTGAGACCCATCCTCAGGCAAAAACCAAAGGAAACGCTTCACAGAGTTTAAGGTCAGAGAAAGGATGGCCAGACAAACAAAACATAGCATGCAGTCCATGGAATGTGATTCAGCCTTAAGAAAGAAGGACATGCTGACTCCTGCTATTAACAGGAGGTGAACCATGAGGACCTGATTCTCAGGGAGATAAACCAGATCTGAGGGGACAGAGAAAGCACCTGCCTACATGAGGTCCCTTGAGTTGTTGGATTTATGAAGACAGGAAAGCAGCATGGTGGGAGCTGGGAATGGAGAGTTTGTGTTTAATGAAGACAGTTTCAGTTTGGGAAGCTGGAAAAGTTCTGGAGATGGGCAGTGATAAGTGGGTCACCATCGCCCACTTAAAATAGTTACGACAATAAATTATGCGCTATGTCCATTTTGTCAAAATTAAAAGAAGAATTAAGAAAGAAAGAAAGAAAGAAAGAAAGAAAGAAAGAAAGAAAGGGCCAAGGGAGTCAGAGAGAAGATCCTGTCCAACCCGACTTTCCTTTCCAGCCTAGCCTATGGGACCAGAGGCCAGTACTGCAGCTCCCTCAGCTTTCACTTCTAAAAGTTTCTTTTTTCCATCCCCTGATGATTTCAAAATATTGAGAAGCAGCATGAGGAGGGGTATGCTCCAGAAATTAGAGCCATTAATCTAACCTGGTTTCCCTTGGTCCACTGAGAGCTTAATTGGTAAGGCCTGGTCACAGTGGCCTCCAGCTGCAGACGTGCACACTTACGTGTTAATTCATATGTTGTTAACCTGGAACTGCTGTTCACGGTCTTGAAGCTGCTTTGGGCTATCAGGGGTAAGCAAAGCAGAACAGCAGTTAGCACAAAGGGACACAGTTACTGCAGCAGACAGAGGGGGAGGTGGCTGGCTCCCACATATGCCCCTACCCTTCCCATGAGCCCCCCAGGCTACCAAAGCTCTTCCTACATCAAGACACCAGTTTGAGTCAGACAGAGGCAGGCCACCCTCTGATGGAACCAAACTCATGAATGGTGTCTGGCCTGCCATTCTGTCTGGCTAGCCCAGCGAAGACTCAGACATGATTTCTCCTGGGCACTGCCAGAGAGCAGGGCTGTCAACTTGTTGACACTCACCTGTGGGGCCCTGCCCTGAGATCGTTAAAATTAATCACCTGTACATGACCTGGTGTACGTGCCCAGCTCCACTACACTCTGGGCCTTTTGTGGTGCAGGGATATACTAATGATAGGCTCATTAGCAAGAGACATGTTTTGGGTGGGGCAAAGGTAAAAAATAGCCACTCTTCTTTCCTCAGGATCAGCAGCATTGCTCCTGCACCCATCAGGGTCGCTTCTGTGTGTAAGAGGCTCTGTGGCATCTGATAGAGGGTTGGAAAGCAGCCTCCTGGTGAGAGGGATGGAGACATGGAAGGTGCCACTCAAGGGCACATTTCTAGACCTAATGCCTGTGGCCTTGTCAAGGACAGGTAGATTTTCTGTGACACCATGGTGGGGGGACTAGGACATAAAAGCCTCCACTTGTGGGATGAGGGCTACTGCTATGCTTAGGTGACAGCTGGACCAAAGGTAGAACAGGCCAGGCCCAGATCAGGCCAGGAGTGGGAGATGCCAGGACGCAAGCTGAGACTGCATGTTGTGACAACAGCAGAGCCTGTCTTTGCCATGGTGGGGATGGCCCAGGCTCTGTCTTAGGCCTACACCATTCCCACATGTCACAGCCATGCTTCCCTAGGGCCTGGTGCTTGTCCTCCCTTTGTTCATGGCACTCAAGGCCCCATTACCCTCTATCTGTGTCCCAGCAGTCTGCACTGCTACCACTACAAAACATGTGACCCAGGTCCCAGCTTGAGTCTGTGCTCCCTCCAGGTTCCCATAGCTCAAGGTCTCCTGCCCAGTGTGGGGTGGTCTCAGGTGGAGGTGAACGGCTCACCTGTGAGCTCAGCTCTCAGTGCGGAAGGGCTTTTGAGTGTTTTGGCCTCCGGACTGACACCTGCTTCAGACTCCAACTCCCGGTAGTAGATCCGGTATCCCTGCAGAAGCCCATTCAGGCTCTCATCCCTCGGAGGCTGCAAAGATATCACATGCTCAGGCATGCCAAGGGTCAAGTCAAGGGCTTGGTGGCCTCTGCTTCTGTTTAACCAGTCAACTGTGTCATGGAGTCACTAGGTCAAGTCTGCAGTTCCCAATTGTTAAAGCAAAGAAAGGAAGGTGTGAAACTTGCAAGGTGTCCTTGCCCGGACCTGGGTGACCTTGGCATGTGTGGGATGGACACGGGCATCTTCCCTTATATCTAACTGGAACCCTTAAAGGAACTCCAAGGGTGAGGTGCAGCCTGAAAGCTGCCAAGATGGTGTAACCCCAGAACATAAGGGCACTTGAAATGACCCAAGCCCTTGAGTGGCACTGCCCTGCCAGCCACACTGTGGCAGCCATATTGGGCCTCTCACTGGGCCTCTCACTGACCACTCCACATGCCAAGATATTGCACTGCACAACCAGACTGAGGCTGGGCTGCTCATGGTCCCCTCATCTCCTAGCATAAGAAGGGGAATGACAGGGCAGGACACATTCCCACAGGTAAGGCAGAGGACATGGGCTTAGATTCTGTCGGGACACAGATGTGTGGGACCAAAGACCTCTTCTAATCCAAGTAACTGTTTCCCATGCAAGACCCAGCCAAGGCTGTCTTCCTCCTGCAGTCGATGTCTATTAACAAGGTAGAGGAGGATATTTAGTCTAGTTGACAGATCTGTCAGTAGAGGAAGAGCCTCTCTTTCTATACAGGCTTCTCATGATGCCCTAGTAGCCACAGTCATGCTGGGTGTTGGGGCTCTGACAGTGTGGTCTCTCCTCCTGGGAGGCTCAGGTGAGGAATGAAGGCTGATAAGCTTCTAAGCTGAGACCAGGAAGGTGGATGAGAAAGGGTCTGGAAACCCTGTTCAAAGATAGGAGGAATGCTGGGTCCCCCGTGTCTCCTGCAGAGTGGCCAAGTGCATGAGGTCACCAGCCCCTTAGGACATTGTCCTGGAACATGAGCGAAGCCCACAGCTTTGCTGCTACAGACCCCCACTGCTGTGAGCTGCGTGGTACTCAAGTGTGACTGCTAGTGCCTGGAAGCAACCCTGTTAGGAAATAGGGTCTTTTCCAGATGAATTAGTAGTTGAGGTGAGGTCACCCTGCTCCAATGACTAGTGGCCTAACAGGAGGGACATCTGGACAGAAGATACAAGGAGAATGTCATGTGGAGACGGAAACAGAGCAGCAAGGCAAGGGATCCCCAGGGTACTGTCAATCACAGGACATCCCCGCCACCTATGCTCAGGCAGCCTTGCTAGAAGAGGCTGGGAAGCAGCCCTTCTAGAATAGTGCAGACCTGTGACACTTCGATTTTGGGCTTCTGGCCCCCCAGAACCGTGAGAATGAAATTCCGTTGTCTTGAGCCCTCAGCTTATACTTGTTTTGACAGTAGCCCTGGAAAACCAAAACACTCTTGCTGTGAGAACGTTCTCTCTAATCCCTGCTCTTCAATCTGTGAGGGACCAACGGGATCTGGGTTTTCAGATAAACATTTCTTTGGACTCTTGATACTCATGATCTAAAACTCAGATTTGGAGGAGGCAGCCTTCTTTGCTCTCCAACCCTTCCACTGAATGGCTCAGAAAGCTAGGAATACATGTTTCTTTTCTGTTGCTTTGCTTTTGTTATGCTAGGGATAAAATCCAGGACCTTCACACTGATTTATACACCCAGGCCCTTTTTATTTATTTTAAAAATTTGAGAAAGGGTCCCACTAAGTCACAACCTGTCCTATTCCTGCGTCAGCCTCTGAGAGTGACATGAGGTAACACTGTTAGCCACAACAATCATACTTGACCAAGCTGCACAGTGTGCACCTGTCACACCCACAATGTCTTTAGAAATGAGAGCTGCTAACACACCGAGTCCTCCACCTCCAGGCCTGCCACACAGAAGGACCAGCAGCTCTCTGCCGTTCTCCATGTGTCCCCAGCCCAGGAATAGTGCCACAGCACATAACCACCAGGCCAGAGGCAGAAAAGTATAAATGGACATCTAGGTGGACCTGCCAGTCTTGCTGGCCTAGAGGCAGGAAGATCTGGACCTGTGGTGGCTTTGGCCTGGATAAGTTCTGCCTCTTAGCCATGCAGCAGAGCTGAGTGTCAGTCTAAGTCATGTGAGAGGCCACATCTGGCTAAAAGGCCTTTGTGTCTGGGGTAGCATTTTCCCTGTGTCCACTGGACAGAATCTTATAATGTATGCCAGCTCCTCTAACCTCTGGCCTCTATCACATTTAAGGCTGGGAAAGGGACAGCACCAGGATGCTGTGGGTGGTTTTCCCTACCTGGATGAAAGCAGCAGCAAGTCTTGTGGGTGATTCTCCATCTTTTTGTCCTTTGTCTCTTGAAGAACTCACTGGCTTTCTTTTGGGACCATAAAGGCCTTATGGAGTCTTTATAGCAGGGACCATACCTTGGCGCAGGTCCCGTGTTTAGCTTCAGGTTTATTCTGGGCAGTCTTTTGTGTTGGCTTAGAATAAATCACTCTCTTATCTCAGAATCATTCATTGTTATTTTTTTACAAAGTTGGAAAGTGGATGTGTAAGAATAATAAGCATTTCTCAAGCTGTCTAGTTTTACTCCTGCCACAGTAGAGGCATCAGGAAAATCTGGCCTTGCCTATTTTTCCAACAGTGGCTCAGGGATCTGATGTAGTCCATGGTCTGTGGCGAAAGACAGCAGGGCTGAGGGGGGCCTTAAGGGAAGGCTTGTGCACCACTGTAGCATGGGTGCAGAGCAGGTGTCATGAGCTAATGCATGAAGCCACTGGGATGCATCTGGGGGAGTCAGCTGTCACTTGGATACCTCAGCTCTATGTAGTCTCCTGTGCTTTGATGGCCTGGGTGCCATGTTGGGGGTGAGTATGGACTGTGGAGCTTCCTGGAGCAGTGTTTACTGGCAAGGGACATCTAAGGCTAATTATAGAGGGATGGTTTTGAGTAGCCCTCAGAGGAAGAGGTGGCTATGGTGTTTGGTGTGGATCCTTTAGGAGAATGTAAAGGCAGGGCAAATTTCGATGGTTGGGGCAGGTATGGGAGGAGCAGCCAGGCTAAGGGCGCAGCCTCTTGCCTAGTGTTGTTCTCCATGGTGGACTTCCAGGATGATCTGAAGCTCCACTCAGGACCCTGACCAGAATGAAACTTCTGAGTCACTGAAGAGTCATTTGGGGCCTAGATGGTACCATTGGTCACTATTATCCCATCTTGTAGAAATGCATGGGTAAGGAGCCCTCTGCTAAACGATGGACAGCAGACTTCCTCCCAAGAGCTCTAGGAGTCTGACCTTGATGAGAGAGGGAGATACATCCCTGGTCCACTGCTTTGGCTCACATAGGTGTGTGCCTGGAAGCTGATCTTGCAGTCCTGCCCAGAGGCCCTGGCACTGTCCTCACTCACACTGGTAGGAGGTGGGAATGGCAGGGCTCTGGCAGGGAAGATGAGAAGGTTTGTGTCTCGGCTTCTGGGATCTGGGCTGACTGGAATCAGCAAGAAGGGAGAGGCAAGTATGCAGATTAAACACTTGCGGCTGGGTCTCTTTAAGTGCCAGCCTGGCAGTCTCACCCAAGGATCACCTTCAAAGCCTCCCTCACAGTCCTGGATTATTCCTGCTGCAGCTCAGGCCCCAGTGGGAAGATTGCCAAGGCTCTCTTGCTGCCCCTGTAGCACTGAGATGGAGATGCAGTCACAGCCAGGGCAATTTACCATGGGGCAGGAGGGATTTAATTCACCACAAATGTCAAGTAAACAGGAAGTGAGGAGGTTGCGAAAATAAAAGCATCCTCACTGGGGACTGAGTATAGTTCTGGAACTGGTAGCAGAGATAATGTTCTCAAGCTCTGAGGTGCACATCCTTGGACTGAGGGCCACCACTGGGAGGTGCTGGGTGTCTTGTTACAGTGGCACAAAGCTGCCTGACTGGCCCAGAGCATGGCTTCATTGGGACCTACATTGTCCCAGGCCCCATCTTCCTAGCTGAGCTTTGCTTACCAAGGATGCTTACTATGTAGACAGTGGACAGCAAGCTTGGGATTCTGAATGGTGTACAACCTAGCTTTCCATCTATGGAGTACATGGGAAGGCAGCTTCCTGGGACACACCCGGGCTCAGGAAGTGCTGGGTAAATCTGTCACTGGATCTGAACTCTGGTTTTGTGGCCTCCATGATCACTTGAATCCCCAGGCTCATACTGTACCCATAACAGGTGGGGGTCAAACTGATGGGCTCCAAATATTACATGAATCCACACAAAAGTCCCTTTGCACATAGACTGATTTCTCTCAGTCCTCAGCTGAAGTTTCTGAATTGTCTGTCATGTGCCCAGGGTCAAGGCTCTGTCTGCTTCCTATGTGTCTCTCCACATTGGGGACTGATGGATTTGGATGAAGTAGATATTCAGTCAACTCTGGAGACTGTGACTACCTTGTCTATGCTGTGTTTCAGTCTCACTGGCCATGTGTGTGAGTGGGCTTTTTCCTTTCAAAAGTTCCATGTGAAAGTGCAGGTAATCTACCAGAACTATGTCTGGGTGTTGTCATACAATAGCAGGGAGACCATGGTGCACTTGGGAGATCAAGATGGATAGCGGGATGAGTGGAGGGAAGGATTCAGGCTGGGAGGGAACAGGACTCCCACCTTGAGCTCCCTCCTGCCTGCCTGACAGGGACAGGCTGAGCCACACAGCTTGGGTGGGAGGAAGTAGGGGGCAGGCCCTGGCTAGGCCCATCCTGTAGGCAAGGACTTGAACTGAGGGAGAGCAAGAGGCAGAGCTGGACCAAGTTGAAATCAAATTAGATCTTCACAGTTCCTGGCCATGACTTCATATTCATGGAGAGGGGAGCAGGAATTCCCTCCAGGATTAAGTCTCTGTGGTTAGAGGAGCCCAGGAGGTCCAAGGTGTCTTTCCCGGAAATGCAGCATCAAATTCCTGGCAACTCCCTGCCTCCAAGCCTTTGCCTCAGCTGTGCCTTTCTCATTTGTACCTGGGGATGCCATCTGTCCCTTGTATGCAGTTAGTTGTCCCTCTGACCACAGTTAGAGGCTCTCTGCTGCTTTCCCACTGATGCCAACTGAGCTACTCCAGTTCTGTGCCTGTCTCTTCTACCTCTGAACCCTGTACTCCTGCTTGGGAGCTGGCCTCCTGCACACTATGGTACAAAGAAAGAAAAGAATGAATTCCAGGATCTGCTGTGAGAAAGCCCTGAGGCGCTGCTCCCTGCCTAGCAGCTGTCCCACTCTGTGGGAAGGTGCCTGTGACAGCACTGAGTCCACCTTCCTCTGGCAGCTCTAAGGAGGAGGTAATCTACTGCTTGGGTTTTTTTCTTTGCTAGAAAACAGTGCCCAAATCTACTTGGAGGACTCTGAGCTGCCTGAGGGGACATGCTTTTGAATGGCAGGCAGCAGCCAGCGTCAATGCTGTGATCGACTCTGAGACCTTCTTGCCTGTTCCGAGCAATGCTCAGCATGAGCTCAATGCCCCTCCTATCTGGGACACACGTTCAGATCCTGGAATTTCAAACAGAACAGGACCCCATGGAGGCACAGACTGATTATCCCACTAAGAAGAATCAGACTTGACAGGCTGCGATGGAGGAGGCATTTAAGTGGGGCTGAGCCTTGAAATTACAGCAAATGTTTGCATTTTTCAACAAATTACTGAAGAAACAAAGGTTTACAGGTGAAACATTTCATTGGGAATGCAAATCTATATTTAAACCTACTTTCATTTCCTTTGTTCTGTTGGCTCTGATTTAGCAAATTACTCATAATTTCAATTGTACCTCAACTGCCTGGCAGTTGACAGGCATTTGTTCCTACAATACAGTGTATTGACCACCTCCTGCTCTGGGTTTTTTGCAATTAGTTTGTTCCAGTGGGCTTGAAGGGGACAGCTGATGGACACTTGTGCCAAGTTCCTCTGGCACAGTTCTTGGATATTTGCAGCAATGGAGGGGCTTGATGTGCACCTCTGGAGGCAGGCCTCTGCAGCTGACTGCGCTACACTGTCACTGATCTGGAGAGGTTGACCTGTTGTGGCCTGAGTGTTGGCTGCCTTTAGAGAAAGGAGCTTATCTTGTGATTGGCAGACCAACAGCCACATCGAAAAAGAAAATGCTAATTTTTGAGTGGAACTTAACACAGTACAAAAGGCCAATCTTCTTTCAGCTGATTACATTCATAGAGAGTGGGAGACGCAAGTGCTTGGGACCTTGAATTTCCATTTTGAGTGCTTCTTACCTCTTGGCACAGGAATTGGGGCCCAGTAGGGACTGTGGGTATGATGTACCTGGAATACCAAAGACCCTTTAAGATCTTCTGTTTCCATAACAGGGACCTAGAGCCAGAGGGGCCTCTTGTGGTTACAGTGGCCCTGCGGAGAAGGAGGCCAGGTCACTTTGCCAGGGGCTTCCAGGTGGCTTGGGGTGGATGGGAGCCCAGCTTGAGTCTTCCTGTTCCCACCTAATTCCCTACACCACAGTAAACCTAGAAGAGGCTGAATTCATGGGAGCAAATTTCCAGATTCACCAGGAGACCTTTGGAAATGTCTTTTTTTTTGTCATTCTGAAAGGTTTCTGTCCTCTCTAGACAGCCATGAGGTCACAGAAAGGAGGTGAAGAGGAGTCACAGACCTCCATCGATGTGCAGAGGAGATGACATGCTCTTGGCAGAAACCTGGCTACTGAAGTCAAACAAGTGCCAATAACAAGTTTCACTGAGTTGATCCCTACAAAATGGTCACTTCTGTCCCTTGGCTATGGCGTCATTTGCTCAGATTCAGGCTAGTACTGACACCAACAAATGACAACCTTGCCAGGGAAGCAAGACTTCTAGGAGTTGGCAGTCACAAGCAGCATAACCTGGACTTATGTTGCAAGTTCCTCTAGGCTTCCAGGTCTCCTGGCTCAGTTCCTCCTCCTCAGCTGCATTTCTGGCCTTGAGGTGCCCTAGGAATGCCACTGAGGCAGCAGCCCCCTTTTTTGGGCTTGGGAAACATTTTCTTGGGATGGGTTCCTTGAAGCCCTTGGGACCCTGTCACATTTATGACTCCTTCCATCTCCTGCTGATCCACATGGTTACAACACGGCCCTTGCCAGGGATACAGCTCAGTAGCACAGTGCCTGCCTGGCAAGTGTAAAATCCTAAGTTTGATTTTTGCTACAACAACAAGAAAAAAGTACAAAGCGTTAACACAGCCCTCTCTGCTGTCTAAGGCAGCATCTAGACCATATTCCAGGCTTGGCTTTCAGTGTCACTGAGGTCAGTTTTGTCTCCTGACCTCCACAGCATTATCTTCTTTCTTGCTGACTCTGGGGCCAAAGGGCCACCATCTCCCATGGTACTGACAACCTCAGGGAGAGACTTCACTCACAGTGCCCCTTGGGTCACAGCAGCCACACCTAGGTTCCCTTCACATACCATCCCCCGGCATGACAGCCTCCATCCTGGTGTCAGGGGCAGCCTGGGGCCTGCTGGGTTAGCCCTGGGGATCTAACCTAGCATCTGGCATCTCTGCTTCTCAGACTCGGGGCCCAGTCCTTCTCTGCAGATGACGGCCCTCATTGACCAAGATGGGCTTTTTGTGGGATCTGCCTCTCTTTACCTGTATTCTCCTCTGTATCTATTTACTAACCCTGTAGTTGGTCAAATGACCAAGGGCTGGGAATAGGTGCAAAGAGGGCAGTGTGTACTTCCAGTGCTACACTGGAGCTCTGGGCCACGGACCTGCTGAGGATGGTGCTACCAGAGAAACATGGCTTTTCTGCTTCAGTGTTCACTGGAGATTAAAGAATCAGACTTTGCAAAAATACACGTGATCTTATAGCCATTCTATGTAGCAGTGGATGACATCTCTAAGCAAATAGGTAGCTGTAGGTGAACTGAGTGCTCTGGAGGACATTGGGAATGGCTAAGTCCTAATACCATACCCACCCACCTGACCTGAGGAGTCTAGCACAAGTTCATTCTGTCCTTGCACTGTAGTCATGGTGTAGGATTTTGGAAATAACTATGATACCAGTTTCCCATTCAGTGGTCAGCTGAGCAGACTATACCTGTGTTCCACTCAGACACTTGGAGTAGGTATGGCTTGTGTCCAAGTCCAGCCGACCTGGATGAAGGAGGCAAAGATTAAGAGTGCATCATAGGAACTGCCAGGGTCCCCAGTTCTTACCTGCCACTGGATCAGCACAGAGGAAGTGGTATGCGGTGTAGCAGAGACGGACCCTGGAGGCTCCCCTGGAACTGAAGCCAAGCAGTAGGGTTAGAATGGCCCAGGAGCCACCCCAGGGTTGACTACTCTTGCCTCTCCTCCCCATGGATAGCCTTCTTGCCTTTTGGAAGGGTTCCTGAAGGCAGCCAGTCCCACAAAGCATGGCCACAAGCCCTGCCTTCACCTTTGCTCTTCATTAAGACTTTACTTGAGTCTGGCCTCTCCCTGGTAGACCATCTAAGGGATGCTCACTCCCATGGTAGTCACCTGAGAGCTCCCTATATTTCCAGAACTTTGAGAAGTGGTAGATATATATCATTTTTTGAAGTCTTAGGTCAGAGCTGGTTCTCCTGAGCAGGATAGATGGTCATGTCAGGTAGGACTGAATTCTAATGGGACTGTTGGGAAAGGGAGATAATTTTGGTGAGGTTGCCCAAGGCCAGGGACCACGGGTCATGGTCCAGAACCCAACCTCTGCTCAAGGCTGAGCCCTGTCCTCTGATCAAAGCAAAAGCTTTGCAATCTAATACATCAGGAAGCCTTGTTTGAGCCTTCCTGCATCCCCTTCTAAGTCAATGCAGCCCTCTTTTGGGGACTGAATTGATTTCCCTACATTTGCCTGGCTGTGAGGTCCTAGAAGAGGCCTAATATTCTGTATGTCTAATAAGCACTCCAAGCTTAGACTGAGAATGTCCCATACTGTCATGGGAGTGTCTGTCCAAAATGCCTGAGTTACTGTTCTGTGATTCTCCTCTAGAACTGTGATTTACTTTTTCCCCATCTCCATGCTCAACTCCCTCCCCTCATGCCTCATTTGAGCCTCCTGCTGGTCTGGCCTCAGGTAAGCCTTGGCCCAGCTTTCCAGAGAGATCTCAGTTACAGGGCAGGGAAATAAAAACCACCCTAGTAAGAAACTGTTTATCAGTAAACCATCCGCAGGCTCCAAGGACCCTCCCCACCTAGTGCAAGTCACAGAGCCTGCCAATCTGCTGGCAGCAGGACAGTGTAGCACAAATACAATGCAAATCCTATGCAAAGGGAAAATGCATCTCTCAGAAAAGGAAGATGATGAGATAGGTGTATCAAAAGCACTGATTTGAATATCAAAGGAATAAGAAAGGCCTCAAGAGTCCTTGAATA
>PVKN010000566.1:0-71887 GCA_004027915.1 Capromys pilorides
CGAGATGGTTCAGTGGTCTAAAGCCTGCTTAGGAAAGCTCAGGCAACTGCAGGGACTGCGGTTCGATCCCCGGCACCACATGCTGCGCCAGCCCCACCACCAGGGCAGGCTGAGCCAGCCACAAAATAAATAAATAAAGAAACAAACAAACACAACAAGCAAACAAATAAATAAATAAATAAAATTAAAAAAAAAAAAGGACAGGAAATGAAACTCAGTGCCAAAGCCTTTGCTTCAATCCTTGGGATCAGCAAAAACAAAAACAATTTAAATATACCTTGGTACGATAAAGCCAAAAATAGTTTATATATACATAAGAAGATTCTTAATGGGTAGAGGATATGCTTATGGATGCAGAAAACACTGAGCAATCTAGGAAAAAAACTACTAAAATATATGAGTTAATCTAGGCTGGTGGATACGAGATCAAAATTAGTAAAGTTTTATTTATTTATTTATTTATTTATTTAGGCTGGCTCAGCCTCCCCTGAGGGCAGGGGTGGCAAGGCACATGGTGCCAGGGATCAAACAGAGGTCCCTAGCAGTTGCCTAAGCTTGCCTACACAGGCGCTTCAGACCACTGAGCTATCTGGCCAGCCCCTCTGTACACTAGTGGACATAGTGGAAAAATTGCTTTTAAAAAAACTAAACACTTGCTGTAGCATATGGAAATATGGAATGCAAAAGTTTAACAAAACATGAAAGGACCTGTACACTGAGAGAAACTAAGTATGGTATACCATACTTAAGGAAAACTTACAATTGTTTTTTTTTTTGTTGTTGTTGTTATTTTTAGGGAAGGGTCTACAGGGTGTTCAGGGTCTCACTACTAGATTGGACTCATAGTGATTCAACTATTTACAATCTTCCAAGAGTTGGGATTATGGGCACATCACCATGCTCAGTCTCAACTGCCTCTCAGCATGTGGTGGGGTGCTGCACAGCAGGCCTGGTGATTGAACACCTGGCCCCTGTGCCTATTTACAGGTGCTTTAATTCGCTGAGCTATTTGGCTGGCCCTTGAAAACTTAAAATTGTTAATACTGATTTTTTTCCAGACTTTTTTCCTTTACAGATAGGGTTTCACTATGGCTTTGAACCCACTGTGTAGCTCAAATGGGCCTCAAACTCACAATCCTCCTGCCTCAGCCTCCTGAGTACTGGGATTACAAGCATGCACCATCAGGGCTGGGGAGATAGCTTGAAGTCAGAAGTGCCTGCTTGGCAAGTGCAAGGTTGTGAGTTTGAACCCTGGTCCTGTAAAAAAAAAAAAAAAAAGCATGCACCATCATGCCCAGTCGTTTTTCACTTTTTAAAGTTTTTAGTACAAGTACATTATACATCTCAATATTTTTCTGTTTCTTCTTTACCTAAACTGATCGGCAGATCCCAGAGGTTCCCTTTTTGTACAAACTGACAACTTAATGCTAAAACTTATGGAAAAATGTGAAGGCTCTACAATAAAATTTTGGAAAAAAGGAAACACTTCCGCCCAGCCAGATAGCTCAGCCAACTAACACGCCTGCTTAGGTTGAGTGCAGGAGCTGGGTTCGATCCCTGGCACCACAGCCATGCTGGCCTCACCCCCGAGTGTGGTGAGACAGAGATTGAGACTGGGCATGGTGACATGTGCCTGTAGTCCCAGTGCTTGGGAGGCTGAGAAGAGGATCACTAGAGTCTGATCTGTGTAGTGAGACCTTGTAGACCCTGTACTAGATATGTAAAAAAGCAAAAATAAAAATAACAATTATAAAGAAAAACATAAATAAATAAGACCAGATTGAAAGAGAAAATAGAACAAAAACTGAAGCACTTCCAAACCCGATTTCAACAAGAAATGTAAACTGTTAGTGGTGAATACGCAGACAAAAGGAAAGCAACAAACCACTCACATATGATCACTTGTTTTTACAAAATTGTGGAAGTTTATTCAGTGAGAAAGTATAGTTTTCCAACAAATGGTACAAAAACAAAACGAAAACTAGCTATCCATACAGACGAAACCCGAATACTGATCTTCATTGCATGGTGCACACAAAAATGAACTCACAGCCAGATGTGGTGGTGCATGGCTACACTGCCAGCTACTTGGGCCAGCCTGCGCAAGTTGAGCAAGATCTTGTCTTTTAAATTTATTTTTAACAAGAGCTAACAATGTCTCAAGTGTTTGTTTTACAGGTTCACTTGAATGTGACTACTGTATCTTCACTGTTTTCAGAAGTTGAAGGTTATTGTGAGACAAATTCATTATCCATTTTTCCTTTCCTTAAAATTTGAATTTAGGGCCAGCCAGATAGCTCAGCAGACTAAAGTGCCTGCTTAGGCAGAACACAGCCACTGGGGTTCAAACCCAGGGGTTTGATCCCTGGCATGCTGGGCTGGTCCACCCCCAGGACATGCTGAGATGGCAAATGAGCCTGTGTGTGGTGGCACACCTGTAATCCCAGTGTTTGGGAGGCTGAAAACAGGAGAATCACTACAAGTCCAATCTATGTAGCGAAACCCTGTACTAAATACTACAACAACAATAAAAATTGACTTTAAAGTATAACTGGGCTGGGGGCCGGGGAGATAGCTCAGTTGAATAAGTGCTTGTCTGGCAAGCGCAAAGGCCTGAGTTCAATCCCCGGTTCCGACAAAAAATAAAATAAAGTATAGCTGGGCCATGGTGGTACACGGCTATAGTCCCAGCACTTGGGAGGCTGAGGCAGGAGAATCTGTTTGAGTTTGAGACCAGCCTGGACTACAAAAAGTGAGCTGAAGGCCAACCTGAACTGCATAGCTAGACCCTGTCTCAAAAAAGACAAAAAAGGGCCAGCGAGATAGTTCAGCAGTCTAAAGCACCTACTTAGGCAAGCTTAGGCAACCACAGGCACCGCAGGTCTATCCACGGCACAACATGTTGCACCAGCCCACCCCCAGGGCAGGCTGAGCCAGCCATACATAAATAAATAAAATTTATAAAAAAAAAAAGCCATTAAAAAAAAAAGTATAAAAAATTTTCAGTTTTTTAAGACTGAATTTCACTATATAGTTCAGTCTGGCCTTGAACTCAATCCTATCTTATTTAAAAAATAATAATAATAATAAAAAGCTGGGGCTGTAGCTCAGTGTGCGGGCCTGGATTCAGCCTTCCTAACATCTCTCTGCCCTCCCCAAAAAGAATGGAGGCTGAAGATATAATTCATTGGCAGAGTGCTGGCTTAGTACTCTTATGTACTCTTAGTATATCCAGAGTGCTGGATGTCGACATTCCTGGGTTAAATCAGAACACCACACATCTATCCTGATCCCTTCCCAGTCCTCACTGCCACCCAGGAAGTTTACATTTATAATCCCAAGGAAAGTTATTGGGACTCTAGTGAGTTAATTCAAATCTACCACTTCCAGTGCAACCCCATGGCAAGAATAAAGACACTAAGACGTATTTATAGGTACGGGAAGCCGAGGGGTCCTAAGTCCAGTCATGGTGATGGCTATCCAGAACAAAGGCCTGGACCCCGGGCTGAACCCAGGTTTCATTCACTCACAAAGAAACAAGTGGCTTGAGGATGAGTGACTGTGAGAACGGTAGGAAGTAGGTGAGTGCTGTGAGCTGGGCTAGGGAGGCGGCCTGAAATCACCTCTGCAATATGCAGAGAGAAGGATCTGCAGGAGTAATCTGCACTACACAACTGAGACAGTA
Organism: Capromys pilorides; assembly: GCA_004027915.1. Taxonomy (NCBI): domain Eukaryota; kingdom Metazoa; phylum Chordata; class Mammalia; order Rodentia; family Capromyidae; genus Capromys; species Capromys pilorides. The sequence continues at coordinate 3,686 of PVKN010000566.1, forward strand.
TCCAATGTCTTGGGGCTGGTGCTCCAGCTCTGATGTGTAATCTTTCAAGCCCCAGGAAGTCACAGCTTCTATCTTAAGGCTCATCCTAGCTAACAGTGCAGAGTTGGCTCTTCATCCCATTTTGTCCCAGTTTACACTAGGGAGCAGCAGATGGAGGGTCAGGAAAATATGCCTGCCATCCTCAAAGACTGCCACCAGCACCTCAGCTAGACCAACTCAACTCAAAGACCAACTTTGCTTAAAGCCGAATGAAGGGATAAGGAAAAGTCCTCGCCAGCTCTGTCCCTATCAACACATGGAAATAGGGTCAGGCTCAGCCAATATGGAAACAATCACTGCTCTTTCAAGAAGTCGCCCAGATGGTCCTCAACACACATCCATACACACTACACATACACCTCTCAAAATAATCATGCACAAAACTATAAAAGCTAAAAGTTCAGGTGTGTTGTGGTGGGGGGAATAAAATGCATGTCCTTGATTAACCAAATGTTTCTTAGAACTTAAAAAATCTCAGGCATGGTGGTACACGCTTGTAATCACAGCACCCTGCAAGGTTGAGGGAGGAGGACATCAAGTTCAAACCCAGCCAGAGCAAGTTCTCTTGAGAAAGTCTCAAAAAGTTTAAAGAGGCTGAGAGTGTAGCTTACTGTGAAGGCTTTGGATCTTTGGATTTAATCCCCAGCACTATGAAGAAAATCGCATATACAGATTTTTTTAAAAAATTTATTTATCTATGTTATGGCTGGCTCAGCCTGTACTGGGGGCGGGGATGGCACAGCATGTGGTGCCAAGGATTGAACCGTGGTCCCTGCTGTTGCCTAAGCTTGCCAAAGCAAGCGCTTTAGACCGCTGAGCCATCCCGCCAGCCCCTGCATATATAGATTTTGATTGCCAGGCATGCCTGTAATCCTAGCACTTAGGAGAATGAGGCAGGGTTGCCACAAGTTCAAGGTCGGTCTACACTACAGTGAGCTCAGGGTCAGCATGAACTACCTAAGGAGACCCTATGGAAGAAAGTGGGGAAAAAGCCAGGGGTGGAGGTGCATGCTTATAATCTTAGCACTCTGGAGACTGAGGCAGGAGGATTGCTGCAAGCTACAGGCTGGCCTAGGCTACAGAGTGAGTTCAGGGCCAACCTCAACTACATAGTGATACCTGTCTCAAAAATTTTTTTCTTTTTGGTTAAGCTGTACTTACTCAAAATTTTAAAATCTAAGCTTCAAAAAACACCATTAAGAAAATGAAAAAGCAGGACTGGCCAGACAGCTCAGTGAACTAAAGCACCTGTGTAGGCGGGTGCAGGAACTGGGTTTGATCCCTGTCATGCTGTGCCAGCCCTGACCCTGGGGTGCACTGAAACTATGACTCATACTAGGTGTGGTGACGCATGCCTACAATCCCAGCGCTTGGGAGGCTGAAAATAGGAGAATCACTACAAGTCTGATCTACGTAGTGAGACACTGTAGACCTTGTACTAAATACATGAAGAAAAAAAGAAAATGAAAAAGCAAGCCACAGACTCGAATAAGAAAATATTCATGATATTCACGATAAACATGTATTCGAAGCCGGGCATGGTGGCATGCGCCTGTAATCCCAGCACTTGGGAGGCTGAGGCAGGAGGATCGGTGCGAGTTTTGAGACCAGCCTGGGCTACAAAAATGAGTTCAGGGCCAGCCTGAACTGCATAGCGAGACCCCGTCTCAAAAATACCAAAACAAAAAACAAAACAAAACAAAACAAAAATTCTAGAGTATAGAAAAGGTTCTTAAACATTGGTAAGAGAACCCAATTTAAGACAGACCAAAAGATCTGGCCACATCACAAAAGGTGATGCAGAACAGCAACCATACCTGAAAAGGTGCTTTGCAACATTCAGCAGGCAGGTACAAATTAAAACAAGAGGGAGAACAGGGTTCACTTAATATAATGTGCTGGCCACGGCTGAAAGGACAAAGCCTTCAGGAATGGGATTTATGCCCCTGTAAGAGGGAAAGGTCTGTAGACCCCTTCTGCCATGTGAGTTTACAGTGAGAAGACACTCTTCTATGGAGGAAGAGTGCCCTTGCCTGCGCTTTGATTTTATTGACTGATTGACTGGCCGGCTCAGCTCACCCTGCAGGCTGGGCTGGCATGGCATGTGAACCGCAGTCCCCTGTGCCAGCCCAACCAGGCGTTTTAGACTGCTGAGCTATCTCCCAGCCCTCTGCCTGTACTTTGGATCTCCCAGTATCCACCACTGTGAGAAATAAAATTCCTGTCCTTTACAAGCCACCCAGTTGATGGTATTTGATTAGTCTCCTAACTGAACTAAAGTCCTTATAACTCAGCAATAAACGTACTTGTCCAAGAAAAATGAAAACATGTGCAAATACATACGTAAATGCTCACGGCAGTTTTATTCCTTTTTTGTTTTTGGTGATGCTGGGGATTAAACCCAGAAAGCACTGAACTACATCTCCAGTCCTTATAAAACAGGGTTTTACTAAGTTCTCCAAGCTGGTCTTATTTCCTCTACTTTTTGATTCTTTCAATACAGAGTGCTGCTACACAGCTCAGACTTGCAGCAATCTTCCTGTCTCAGCCTCCCCAGTGCTGGGGTTACAAACATGCACCACCACACTGTTTCAGGGCAGGCATGGCATACCTGAGGTCCAGGGCCAGCACAGCATGCCATACCCAGAATCAAACTCTTGGCCTTGAGCTTGCCAGGCAAACACTTATGCCACTGAGATATCTCCCCAGCCTTTCTAGGCTGGTCTTGAACTTGAAATTCTCCTGCCTCACCCTCCCAAGTAGATGAAGAACAAGCACATGTGACCACACCTGGCTAGCAATTATTTTTCTCTTCTGCAATAGTAAGGATCAAATCCAGGGCCTCATGCATGTCAGGCAAGGACCCTATTACTAAGCTACAAACCCCAGCAAATTTGCTTCTTGAGTCAAAACTGAAAACTTGTATTTCCACAAACAGATTGATAAGTAACAAATGATGATTTCTCTACACAATGGGATATTAGTCAGCAACAAGACACAAAATGTGGTTGAACCTAAAACCACTGAAGGGTCAGAAGTCAGACACTAATGAGTACATACAAGTCCACATGTATGTGGTTCTAGGATAAACAATACTAATATAAAATGACACAACTGGTTACTGGGGTGGGAGGTGGGCTGATGGGAAAGGGAAAGAGAACTTTTAGGTGGAAATTTTTCTTGATTATTGATGGTAGATATTCAGATATAGGTATTTCCCAAAGCTCTGCACATTTAAAAGTACACATTCTTCTGAATTGATTAAAATGATCTCACATCACCTATTTTTCCATCATCTGAAGCATCTCTAGTGTTTTTTTTTTTTTAATTTTATTTATTTATTTATTTGTTTGCTTGTTGTGTTTGTTTCTTTATTTATTCATTTTTGTGGCTGGCTCAGCCTGCCCTGGTGGTGGCGCTGGCGCAGCATGTGGTGCCGGGGATTGAACTGCAGTCCCTGCAGTCGCCTGAGCCCTCCTAAGCAGGCGCTTTAGACCACTGAACCATCTCGCCGGCCCTCTCTAGTGAGTCTTTCAAAGTGGATATTGTATGTCCTTTTGAACTCTGTTCTCTCAAAAACTGTTGGGATTAGCTAAGAACTCAAAATATGCCTTTATGGGCCAAAAGAAAAAAAATGTTCTGTTTTTAAAATCATCTCAAAGCTGGTTAACATGAAGACGATGACAAATCAAAGGCCAAGGTGAGCAGTGTGGCTGACAGGACTTTGCCAAGGGCCAACGCTGCCTGCTCTCCAGCACAACCAAGCAGCAGCCTGTGGAGCCAGCCTGTCTCAGGGGTCCCTCTCCCAAATCACCCTTTCTCCTCCAGTGGAGAACCCACTGGCCTCTGAGCTAGTTCAAATGTGAAGTCTTCCCACATCTGTCATGCCACTCATTAGTCACCTCCTGACGCTCCTACAAGCCCTGGAGCTTACTTCCCCCATCTTGGCACTTCTCCCTGCAACACCACGTCTCTCTCACTGCATTCCACTCTACTGCAGGGCAGATGGCCTCTTTACTTTGTTTTCCCAATATCCAGGACTATTCCTTACAGATCTCAATACAATACAAACAAGTGATAACGTGAACCAGAGGGCAAGAAACTGTTAAGTCAATCTTGGAGCTGCTGTCATGGTTTAGATCTAAATTGTCCTCCAAATCTTTCACGTGCTCAGTGGTAGGGCTTTTGGAAGGTGATTGGTACGTGGGAAGACCAACTCTTCAGGAGATTCATCCACTGAATCTAGCAGCTCACTGTGGTGTTATGAATCGGGGCCCAGTTAAAGGCAGGTCCATGGGGACATAACTTGGAAAGCTATTAGCTCCCTCTCTGCCTCCTCCTTTTGCGCTCTGCTTTCTGGCCTCTATGACACAAGCAACTCTCCTCTGCTAAGCCCTTCTACTATGCCATTTCTTCCTTGGGCTGAAACTTCTGAAACTGAGCCAAAATAAACCTCTCCACCTTTAAGTTATGGCTATCAGATATGATGTCTCACTGACAAGAAAAGTGATGAAGACATAAGAATGCTCCCCCAAAGACATAATGAGCTAGAACAATTGTGCAGTGTACCCCTCAAGTATCTGGGGCCAATGAGGGCTGTAGGCAGTTTCAGGTGAGGCTACAGGTGGCAATGGGAGGGAGCCAATAGAGACAGGCAACTCTGCAACTCTCAGGCAGGAGCAGAAGGCATTAAGGGGTGTAGGAGAGAAGATATGTCCAACAGACTAGATCATACCAACACAGAACCCCTAAAACTTGTAAAATAGCAATACTGAAAGGACAGAGCAAGAGCTGCTAATTACACAAACATGGGGATGTTTTTATGGCCATATACCAGGCACTGGGGATGTATGAATCAATCAGGACATGGTCACTATCCAGGAACTGATTGTAAAGACAAATAATTGATAATTCAGTAGCAAGTGATAATTAATGAGCCCTAAAAGCCTAGGACATTTGCTGTCTAAGTGCAAGGGAAATGTTCCTTGACATGTCAGAGACTTGCAAGACGAGCTAGTCAGCAGAACAGTGTGGATAGTGACAAGTGTGACACACCAACTGTGTGGCCAGGAACTGATCAGTCAAGGCCATAAAAGCTTCAGGACACAGAACATGGGCGTTTGGAGGTCATTCCAGGACAGCAGATAATTCACTGGGGGTTTTGCATGAGAGAATCTTCTCTAGCCTGATAGACAACCCTCTCTTAAGTAATAAGACTAAATTCATAGCTCTGCTCTGAAAGGACTGCATTCAAGTGTGGGTTGTATTTGTCAGTACAATCGAGAAATCTTTTCTTCCCCAACCTGTTCTAGTTCAAAGCCAGTGTAGTTAGCTGGCTACAGTGGCAGACACCAGACCTCTCCAAACACAGCTCCTTTGTGATTCAAGAAACTGACACATCATTCAAAGCTTGCAAACCGTAAGAACCCTATTTCTACCCACCTCTAAACACTACTCTATGAGTTAGTGATCATAAGTTATCCATATGTCCCTCTTGCCCTGTAGACCTCTCATCTAAACATGTAGGAGTCTCACTTAGGGAAAGGCCCTCCTGTTGGATAAAGTCCGGGGGTGGTGTACAATCCTCTCCAAGCTGACTACACTCATACAGCTTCTCTTCAGTATGCATCTTCTGATGTTGGAGGAAGTTTGACCTCTGGATGAAGCCTTTCCCACAGAAACTGCATACATAGGGCTTCTCTCCGGTGTGCACAATCTGGTGGAGCAGCAGCTTAGAGCTCTGGATGAAGGCTTTCCCACAGTCTTTGCACTCAAATGGTCGGTCCCCCGTGTGGATCTTCTGATGCTCTGTGAGATGGGCTTTCTGCAAAAAAGCCTTTCCACATTCTTTACATTCATATACCCGCTCACCAGTGTGGATTTTCTGGTGCCGGATAAGATAGGAGCTCAGGAAGAAGGCCTTTCCACATTCATCACACTCGTAGAGTTTCTCCCCAGTGTGGATTCTTTGATGCTGAGTGAAGTTGGATGTCTGGCTGAAGCGCTTCCCACACTCGTTACAAACATAGGGCCGCTCTCCAGTGTGAATTCTCTGATGCTGAATAAGTTTTGAGCTCCGAATAAAGGCCTTCCCACACTCATTACACTCAAAGGGTCTCTCCCCAGTATGAATCCTCTGGTGCTCAACGAGGTCTGAACGGTGGCGAAAGGCCTTCCCACAGTCCTTGCACTCATACTGCTTTATTTCTGTGTGGATTTGGTAATGCCGAATAAGGCTGGAGCTCCTGATAAAGGATTTTCCACACTCATTACATTCATAAGGTCTTTCACCTGTGTGGATTCTCTGATGTCGAATGAGTAAGGAGCTCTGACTGAAGCCTTTCCCACACTCTTTGCACTCAAAAGGTCTTTCTCTAGTGTGAACTCTCTGGTGCCGAAGGAGGTCTGAGCTGTGACAAAATGCTTTTGCACACTGAGCACATCGGAATGGCTTTTCTCCCATATGCACTTGCTGGTGTTCAGCAAGGTCTGTGTAGTGAGCGAAGTCTTTCCCACACACATTACACACATACAATCTGTCTTCAGTGTGGGCTCGCTGGTGCTCTGCAAGGTGTGAGGTCTGACTGAAGTCTTTCCCACAATGCTCACATTTATAAGGCTTCTCCCCAGTATGAGAAATCTGATGTTTAACTAGGTCTGAGTTAAATGGGAAACTTTTACCACAAATACCACAAGGATGGGACTCTCCTTCCACAAACTCTCTTTGAAGTATAAGAAGGTTTGGGTTCAGAATAGCATTTCTCCCTGGCTTACTACATACCTGGGCAGCCTCTCCTGTTTGGATTTTCCAGTGGGTCACTGTAACTTGTTTGAACCCATCCTCCTGAGAGAGGGGACTCCCTAGACTCTGTCCTTCTGCGTTTCCCAATAGCTGCCCTAATCTGGCTTCATATACTTCCCTAGACCCAGAATTAGGGTGCTCCATTACTGGGAGTCTGTCTGACATCGCCTTATGGGAATTTTCATCCTCAGAAATTCAAGCTTTGGAGTCACCTTCTCATCACCATCTCATTCTGCAGCAGAATCTGAAACAAGAAAAAATTATTTTTCCCCCTTTGTTAACAAGAAGCTACTGAAGCACATAGAGGACTCAACTGTTTCCTGTGCCCACACTCCTGCCCCACACTGTTACCTCAAACAGCCATCTTCACTCGGGAAATCTCTTATGACTCTATCTCTGACATGCTGAACTCTAGAATTATAATACACAGCATTGTGCTGATCCTCTGTGCCTCCTGAATGTGAGGCAGGGTCACGGATATAACTTGGACTCTACTCAAAAACTAAGATCCATGTTTCTAAATGAATGCTGAAATTTATCAAGGCCTGATCACTGTCTCTTATTTCTTCATATCTTTTTTAAAAAACAGGCTCTTACTATATACCCCAGGTTGGCCTGCAACTAGTCACAATCTGCCTGCCTCAGCTTCCTGAGTGCTGGAATTACAGGCATGCACCACCATACCAGGTCCAGTCCTTTGTATCTTGCCTTCATCCCCATCTACTGTGGTCCATGGTACTAAATTTACTTGAGGCTACATGTTACATGTGGCCATAGTGCTAACAGAGTTGCAGCTCACCCAAGAACCAAATCCACTTAGAACTTCTGAACTTCCAGTCCAGTCCTGCAGCCTCTCCAGTGATTTTGTCTTCTAGTTCCCTGGATCAAAGCCACTGCTGCTTACAATAGCTACAGAGGTCTCTGCTTCCTGCCCAGAACTCGCTGGCGCAGCTCCTCCCACCCAGCATTCAGCCCTGCACACCTCAGTTCTACATCTGTGAGTCAAACAACTCTGTATTAAAAACATTCAAAAAACACTGTCTGCACTAAACATGCAGAAACTTTTTCCTGTTATTGCCTAAAATTAATAGCAACAGCACTGTATGGCTATTTATGTAGCATTTACACTGTGTTAGGTATGGCAAGTCATCTAGAAATGATTTATAGCACATGGAGGCTATGCATAGGTTACATGCAAACACTGCACCTCACAAGGGACTTGGGCTCCACAGATTTTGGTGTCTGTGGAAATGAGGGACTCCTGCACAATCATCCTTTTCATATACTCCCAACTTCTTGTACTTTTTCCTTGTGCAGTGTGCGTGGGACTCTGGTTAGATTCAACTTGCATCCTGACCTGTTTGCATGCTTGCTGACTGGAGTATTCCACATTTATAGCTCAACCCAATGGCTGCAAAAGCTACAGCCCCTAACTCTCCTGCTTTACCTCACTTTTGTTTTTTTTGTTTTTTGCTTTTTTTAAATTTTATTTTATTTATTTGTTTGCTTGTTGTGTTTGTTTGTTTCTTTATTTATTCATTTTGTGGCTGGCTCAGCCTGCCCTGGTGGTGGCGCTGGCGCAGCATGTGGTGCCGGGGATCGAACTGCAGTCCCCGCAGTTGCCTGAGCCCTCCTAAGCAGGCGCTTTAGACCACTGAACCATCTCGCCAGCCCCTTTACCTCACTTTTGAAGTGTCCCCTCCTACCCCTCAGTTGATGGCCTCACTTCAAGTTTCGAGGAGAAAACAGAAGTGGTGAGACAGAATGCCCACTTCCTCCACCTACCCACATCTGTACCCATGTGCTCTCCCTTCTGTTGAGTTTAATTGTCCTTGTACTCTAGACCCTCCCTTTCCCTCCCAGTTCCTCCTGCCATCATTCACATTCTCTATGACACAATGAGCTCCTTTTTCTCTCAGCAGCCCCAGGTGCATCACATACCGCAATGCTAGAACTTCTCCCACCTGAAAGTCTAACTCGGCAGCATGCCTGTAGTCCCAGCTACAGGGTGGGGAGGCTGGGATGGAAGGGTCACTTGAGCTTATGAGTTCAAGGCCAGTTTAGGTAACACAGTGAGATCCAGTCTCAAAAGGAAACAGAGGTGGGGGTGTAGATCAGTAGTAGAGTACATGCTTCACTTACCCAAGGCTTGCGACTTGATCCCAAGTACCACAAAAAAAGAATGTTTTGAACATAAGCAAAACTCCCTCACTTCCTAGGCCCTATTTCCCCCAAGGACTACTTCATCACTCTACTTCTTTACAGCAACCCTCACTGGACTTGTTTCTTCATCTCTTTTACATCTTTAAACTTACTCTAATCAGAATTATACTCCGACAGTCTATCACGTTACCCAGCAGGGCCAGCCATAGCCTCCAATTCAACTACTGGCAGAGGCCGATAGCCAGCGACTCCTCTGCTTCTGAGTCACCTTGTCAAAGCGTTTCTGGGACAGCCTCTCCAGGCTCTGTCCCTTTTCACTGACCACTCCTTTAGGGTATCCACTGAAGACACCAGAGCCCCGCCCAGCTCCAGTTTCTACCCACTTCACTCTGGAGGTGAGCACACCCATTTTAGGAGACAGATGGACTCCACTGCTAAAATATGCACTCTGACTGTAGCCTAACTATCTCAATTTTTTTTGAGACAGAGTAGCCTATGGAGTTCGGGCTGGTCTTGTGCTCACTTTTGTAGCCCCCAGGCTGGTGTTGAACTCGCAGAGATCCTCTTGGCTCAACCTCCCAAATGCTGGGATTGCAGGCGTGTGCCTCCATGCCCCATTCTGTCTTCTTAACTTCTAATCTTTTTTTTTTTTACAGCCAGCTCGGCCTGCCCTGGAAGTGGTGCTGGTGCAGCATGTGGTGCCCAGAATCGAACTGCGGTCTCTATGGTTGCCTAAACTTGCCTAAGCAAGCACTTTAGACGGCTGAGCCATCTCGCCAGCCACTTAACTTCTAATCTTGACTAGCTCTAATCATACCTTCGCCTGGATGTTCTCTGAAGCTTTTCAAGCCTGATGTGTCAAACTTCTGATTTTCTCCTTGAATCTGCAACTCTTTAGTTAGAGCTCCAACACCCATTTGCTCAGGCCACAAATACCGGGAGCCCTTACCTCACTTTTCTTTGTCCACCCTCCACGTCCAACCCATTGGCAGACCTGTATGCTGAGCCTTCACTAACTTCCAGCATATCTTCCACCATCATTTTTTGACACAGGCCCGTGAACCTGCCTCCATTTCTCCCTTCTCGATTTCTCTTCCACAAGCATAAATCTGGCTTTTCTTCCCCTACTCAAAACCTTGTAAAGCTCTCCTCTGCCCTACCACGCCACAGCCAGCATCCACCCCAGGGAAGGCAATGAGCTGGCAGATTAAGATCTAGGCTTTCCAGTTCAAGCGGGCTGTCTACTCCTCTGATCAGCCATGAGCTGCTCTGCTCCCCAAAGTCCTGAGTTTTAAGCAGGGAAAGACCCATGAGGAGAGACGGGCGCCACACAGTGCTGCCACCTAGTGGGTATCAGTCTTACTGGCATTCAGTCTGAAGAAGGCCAAGGTCCCTCCAGCCTCAGGCTGGAATGAAGGTGAACTTTAGGTGTTCACATGCCTTACTGGTGAACCTCAACCAGCTCAGAACCCAGAAAGGGGGAGGGACTATTTACCAGGCCCTCAAAGCTCAGCCAAGCACCATGCTGAGCAAAAGACCTACACTGGCTCAGGGAGTCCTCCCCTCCTCAGGGGTGAGGTATGCTCTCTCACAACAGAACACACTAAACTAGAACATAAATCGTTCAGAATCACTGAAATAAAGGGTTAGAGCTAAATTCAAAGTAGATTAGTCCGACTCAGGTGTCCATTTTCTCACTGTGAGATTTTTTTTTTCCCTTTCCAAGTGTGAGATCACTTTAATGGGATATTTTGCTTAGAGATCAGCTAGAATTAGTATTTTGAAAGTAATTTTATGTGCTAAGCCTTGCCATTCTTCTAAACTTAAAAAGAGAACCAGTCATGGTTGCACACATCTGTAACTCTAGCACTTAGGAGGCTGAGGCACGAGGATCGCCCCAAGTTTGAGGCCAGCTTGGGCTACACAGTGAGCTCAAGGTCAGTCTGAACTATGAACATTTACAAAGTGAGAATTGGTTTCAAAGGTCAAATAATAAAAAGGAGGGGATGAGAGTGAGGTGGAGGTACAGACTCTCATTTTAGGAGTGACACCTGTTACGGTTTGCATCTAGGTGTCCCCCCAAAGCCTCATGCAGTAATGGGGTGGGGGCTTTTAGAGTTTGTGATTAACTCTTGACTACACCCAGCCTGGGGTGGACAGCCTGGATGCAGCTTAAGGGAGACAGACTTGCTCTCTGCTCTTTGCTACCACCATGAAAGGCTGCTCTCTGCTATGTGCCGCTCCGCCTTGGAGCCAGCGGAGTATGGACTAAAACGTCCAGTAACTGTGAGCTAAATAAACCTTTCCTTCCCTCATTTGGGGTGTCTGGTATTTGTTCCAGCAAAGAGAGAAAAATAACTGAGACAGAATTTGGTACCAGAGAAGTGGGGTCGTTGTTGTGGCTATACCTGACCATGTGGATTGCAAGCTTCTGCGAGTGGCTTATGGTAAGAGATAGAAAAAGCTTGGAGGGGCCGGCGAGATGGTTCAGTGGTCTAAAGCGCCTGCTTAGTAGGGCTCAGGCAACTGCGGGGACTGCAGTTCGATCCCCGGCACCACATGCTGCGCCAGCGCCACCACCAGGGCAGGCTGAGCCAGCCACAAAATGAATAAATAAAGAAACAAAACAAACACAACAAGCAAACAAATAAATAAATAAATAAAATTTAAAAAAAAAAAAAAAAAGAAAAAGCTTGGAGATGTCACTTACAAGTGAAGTGCTGGAACAGCTTTGGCTCTTCTGTAGGGGAGATTCTGGTCAGAGCTCAGAAGACCAGAAGGTTGATAGAAATCCTGCCTGTAGAGGCCAGGCTGGGGAGGCTTCTGCTGGGAAAAAGGACTGCATTGGTTGTAGGACTCTGGATGATTTGTGTTATGGCTTGGCCCGAAGTTTGAATTTTCCTTGTGTCTAGAGACTGCCTGAGACTGAGATTAAACATGGCGGACTGATTAATCTTTCAAAGATATTTCAAAGCAGCTAAATATTGAGGTGGTAGCATGGCTATCAAGCCCAGTAGAATAATTTAAAATGTTGTGAGTTTGAGCCGGGCATGGTGGTGCATACCTGTAATCCCAGCACTTGGGAGGATGAGGCAGGAGGATCAGTGCGAACTCAAGACCAGCCTGAACTGCATAGTGAGACCTTGTCTCAAAAAAGACAAAAATGTTGTGAGTTTGGCCAGAAAGGAAACTCCAATAAATCTGTGGAGGATCTCCATTGCCAGGAAGAAAAGACATAATGGAAAGGATGGCCTGAGGGCATCACTGGAGGTGGCAGTTCTCCACATCTGCAGCCTAGAATTGCAAAGGTCAGGGACTTTGCTTTGAGGAGAAAGCCATATAGCCCCATGTTCCAGAATGGTGGCAACATGGAGAATTTGTTCCTCAGAATCAGTATCAGAGTGCTCAGTGACCCAGGTATTCAACCCCTACAACCAAGAGAGAAGAAAGCCTGGTTACTGCTCCAGCTGGCAGGAGACCTTGGCATCATTCATGTGGCATTGGTTTTAGGTACTTGTAGAACACAGGAGTTCTGAGGTTAAGAAGGCATCCATGTCAATTTCAGAAGGCCTGGGAGACCAGGCAGTGTGCCCCTGAGAGGGCAATGTGTGCAGAGAGAGAAGCTCAATGTGCACTGGAAACCTCAGAAGTTTAGAAAAGCCTGGACTGTGGATCAAGTGTTTAACTTTTCATTTGTACAAGGGCTCATAGCTGAATTTGCTTTACATCTTGGAGATTTGGGTCTTGAACTTTTCAGCAATGCCGAAACTACTAAGACTTTGGCAACTCTTAGAAATGGACTAAAATGCCTTTTGCATGAAGGGATGTGCATGAAACTTTGGGGGTCCAGGGGTGGAATGTTATGGTTTGTCTAGTTGTCCCCCCAAAAGCCTCATGCAGTCATAGGATGGGGACTTCTAGAGTTTGTGATTAACTCATGATTCAACTAGGAAGATGGGTGTGAGTGCTGCTGGGATTATGGTTGTGAGTATTACACCCAGCCTGGGGCAGACAGCCTAAATACAGCTTAAGGGAGACTTGTTTTCTGTAGCCATTGTTGCCCACACTTCCTTTGCTCTCTGCTCTTTGTTGCCACCATGAAAGGCTGCCCTCTGCCATGTGCCGCTTTGCTTTGGAGCCAGCTGAGTATGGACTAAAACCTCCAGTAACTGCGAGCTAAATAAACCCTTCTTTCCTTTGTTATGGGTGTCAGGTATTTGTCCCAGCAATGAGAGAAGAGTAACTGAGACAGTGATGACTTTCTTTTCTCCTTTGCAGTATTAGGGATTGAACCCAAGCCCTTACCCATAGTAGGCAAGTGCTATACCACTGAGATAAATCTCCAACTCTTTTTATTTATTTATTTTGGAGACAGAGTCTCACTTTGTAGTGCAAACTGGTCTCAAACTCATGACAGTTCTCATGCCTCCGCCTCCCAGGTATTCCCAGGTTGCTGGGATTACAGACCTGCTCCACCACACCTGGCTCTTTGTTATTCTTGAGATAGGGTCTTGCTTAAATTGCCCAGGCTGCTCCTGAATTTATAATCTTCTAGTCTTGGTTTTCTAAGTAGCTGGGACCATATGCAGATGCTATTGCTCCCAGCTGCTTTTTATGTTTTAAGTGACACTACCTGCAAACAAGCTTGCATCTGTTCAGAATGTATTTTCAAACCATTTGTGTACCTCTTAATTGCTTTTATATACTTTTTTTTTTAACTTTAGAGGAAATGTTTAAAACAGCATATTCCTTCTGGGTGTGGTGGCACATGCAGTTCAAGGCTAGTTTGCATTACAAACTGAGGCCCCATCTACCCTCCCCTCAAAAAAGAATATTCCCTGCTTTGAAGAAACATTTGCCTTGAGGCTGTAGCTCAGTGGCAGAGTCTTTGTCTAGCATGCATAAGTCTGAATTTAATCCCTAACACTCCCAAATGAATGAACAATAAACTCATTATTGAAAAAAGAACGGCTGGCGAGATAAGTGCCTGCGTGGCAAGTGCAAAGTGCTGAGTTCAATCCCTGGTACCCCCCCCCCAAAAAAAAAACCCTTTTGTCTCAAAATTAGCAATTGCAGAGGGAGGTGGGGTGGGACTGGAAATTGAACCCAGGATCTTTACCCTGAACTACACTCACAGCCCTTCTTAGACAAGGTCTCACCAAGCTGTCCAGGCTGGGCTTGAATTTGTAATCTTTCTGCTTCAGGCTCTGAGTGTCAGAATTACAGCAATGTGTTACCATATATGGTTAAAATCAGAAATCTCTTTGCTCTTCTTCTATGAATATAAATATAATTAAATCAATACTTTTTTACTTCAAGTAGTTTCAAGAAATAAATCTATACCAGAAGCATAGCTGACACTTTTCCACTATAAAATATGGGATCTGTTGGGAAAAGAAATTTATGTGAGGGCCAGCGAGATAGCTCAGTGGTCTAAAGCGCCAGCTTAGGCAAGCTTAGTCAACCACAAGGACTGTGGTTCAATCCCCAGCACCATATGCTGCGTCAGCCCCATCCCCAGGGCAGGCTGAGCCAGCCATCACATAAAGTTTAAAAAAAGAAATTTATGTGAAATGGTCTAAATGCACACCCAAAGCTGTGCATGGGCAGCACTCACACTGGGGTGCTCAGAGGGCGCCCTTTAAAGCACAGAAGCTTAGATTCTGCATCTGTACTGGTAAAGGGACATTCTGACCTTGGCTCTTAGCCAGTCACTACCTGTTGCTCAAGTCCTAAAGAAAAGAAGGACGGTTTGCTGAGCTTCACCCTTAAGGAAAACAAAAGTGAGCTAGCGAGCTCCATCAGAAGCTCGTGCACTTGCCACGGAGGCATCCGAGCGCTGCAGCTGTCGGGCACTCCTAGTGGTAAGTCTTCCATGTTTCCTTTACAAACATCCATGAGGCTCTGGGAGATGACTTGCTCAAGATCAAACAGAAGTAAAGCCAGCTCCCTGGGCCTGGCGATGAACTTGTAGCCTCCCTACTCTGGGATACTTGAGACAGCAGTATCACAAGTTCTAGTCCATGCAGGGCCACTTACAAGACTTTCTCAAAATTAAATTTAAAAAAAAAAAAAAAAAATGGGGCCAAGGAGGTAGCCCTGCATTCTAAGCACCTGCCTGGAAAATGCAAGGACCTGAGATGGATCCCCAGTGCTACATGCTGTGCTGGCCCCAGAACCAGGCTGGCCTGGAACAGCACACCTATAATCCCAGCACTGGGGAGGCTGAGACAGGAGGATCACTACAAGTCTGAAATGCGTAGCAAGACCCTGTATCAAATAAATACATAAATACGTTTAAAAATTTTTAATTTTTCAAAAAAATCAGTAAGAAGGGCTATGGAGGTAGCTCAGTGCCAAGTCCCTGGGTTCAACCATCACTTCCAGGTGCCGGTTAATCCCCTCCTAGGGCTCACCCAAGAGCACTGATGAGTTTTCTTTGTCTGACAATCCCAGGATTCTTTCACCAGCCGTCTTCCATAACCTACCGCACCACTCAGGGCTCCCTGAACTGCTTCAGTGGTGCCACCTTGTCCCTCCATCATTACTTCCCTCACCTCTCCTTCCACCTCCAGCTGAGCTCTTGAGCGCTGTCAGGGCCTTCCCAGCTCTGCCCTCTCTCCTTATCGTTACCAAGACCACTCTAGGAAAACCAGGAATCCATCCCCTGAACTCCAGTAAAAGTCTGGAGGACTGAGAAATATCTCTCTGTACCTTCGGTACGGTTAAAGCAGATATTAAGATTCTATGTAACGTGACATCCCTCACAGGGACAAAGATCCCTTGTCTGTGGACATGGGATGAGTATTGCCTAAAGACTCGGGACAACGGTCATCTATGAGATCCCAGGTAGGCAAAAGACATTTCTCTCAGCCATTGATACTACATCTCAGAGAAACGAGAGGTCTAGAGTACTGCAGGGCAGCTTCAACTGTGAGCTCTACAGAGAAAGTCTCAGCTCAACACCTGCACTCCACAAATGCCCCTGCAGACCTCTGGCATGCTAAGGCCCTGAGCATCCTTAGCCGTGACACAGCTACAGTGGAAAGGGGGCAAAACGTCCCTGGCATCAGCAGAGAGACGACCGTAAAATTCATAAAATCCTACAGAAAAGAGAAGCTTCGGGGAATAGCTAGGACAGCGTAAAAGACCACCTCGCCTCGCCTCCTCTGGGAATTCTCCGCCGGGCCCCAGTTCTAGGGCTGGTTTTGCTCATCACACCTCCATCTCCCTCTTGGGCCTCTACTACAGCAGTGCAATGGTGTGTGTGGATACTGCGGATCCTGAGCACAGAAGCGCCAAGCTCACGCAGCCCGAGCAGAGCGGCAGTGATGCCGCAGGCAGCGCCACACACAGCCGGGCAGAAGCCCGACGGTGGCGCAGGGGCTTGAACCCCGCCACACGGAAATCGGACTCGCGGGCGCTGCGGCGGCCAGGGTGTGCAATCCCTGCGGGGCCCAGAGGCGTGCAGGCGATACGGGGTAGCCGGGTTGTGACCACCGGAGCTCGGGGGAGAAAGACCCAGGCTCCAACCCAGGACCAGGCGATATGCTGGGGCCACTGGCCACAAGCAAGCGCGGCCGGGGCGGCCCCAGCCCCCACTCGCCCTTAACACGCCACTCACCCGGTGCCCAGGGGCGAGAGGACCGCGAAGACTTCACGCCGGAGCCGCCGACGGCCCCACAGGCCGCCCACAAAGCCCGCACCACAGCCGACAAAGCCCGCCCGGCCGCCGGCCCGCTGCGGCCGGAACTGGCCCGAGGCCCCGCCCGAGAGCTTCCGTCGCCGCTCTAGGAGCGAGGTCGCGGGTCTGCGGCTCTGTGGTGCCGACGTCCCTGCGAGCGGAAGCGCACGGGCGGAGGGGCTCGGTCGTCCGGGTTAGTGAGGCTGGCGGTAGCCAGCGAGTCAGCGTCCCCAGGAGGCGAAGCCTCTTGGGAGGTTGTATCTGTTGTAGGTCTTCAAACCTCGGACACTCTTGCATCTTTCAGAGATCAAGGGACATGGCACCGAAAATGTACATAACTCCGCTTCTGGAGAGCCATCAGTGCAGGTATCCAAGAACAAAACAGTTGTTTTGCTATGGAGAACTACGGAAGGGGGCCGATGAGATAGCTCCGCGGTCTAAAGCGCCCGCTTAGGCAACCGCAAGGACCGCGGTTCGATCCCCAGCACCACATGCTGCGCCAGCCCCCCCCCCCGCCCCCCCTGGCTGAGCCGGCCATAACATAAATAAATAGAGAACCGCAGAAATGTGAGCTCAAGATTCCATGAGATCTTCCATCCCATTGGTGCCTGGGGCTCCCATCACGCTTGGGATGACCCCAACCAGAGCCGTTGTTTGGCCCACAGGTTGTTGAGCTTTCTTTCCTAGAGCATTTAATAAAAAGAATTTGCAGCTGAAACTGTAGATCTGTTTCAAACTAGCAGACTTACTATGATCAGCGGAGGTATGATACCTGTGTCCCTCTGTATGGAGAAGGAATCCTAGCTTCATGATTGATGACCCTGCTATAAACACAGCCACTACTTTCGTTTATGGAGATCAACCCTTTTCACTGTCTACTTCCTAATACGGCAGCCTCTCTTTAGGACACTCAGGCACCCCTACATAAATCAAATGGAGCTCAACTCTTTCCTATATGGTCAGTAGCTATTCAATAAAATTTAGCTTTACAGCTTTAAGGAATGTCCGGCTGTATCTGTGACAATCCTTAAAATATATCAACTGAAATCTAAATATTACAGTGACTGAGTACATGTCATCTCTTTAAAAATATGTGACTAGGGGCTGGGGAGATAGCTCCATGGCACAAGTGGCTGCCTGGTGAGTGCAAGGTCGTGAGTTTGAATCCTGGTCCCACAAAAATAAAAATAAAAATATGTGACTAAACCAGGTGTAGTGGTGCACGACTGTAATCCCAGCAGCTGGGAGGCAGAGGAAGGAGGATCCTTTTGAGTTTGAGACCAGCCTGGGCTACCAAATGACCTTAAGGCCAGGGCCAGCCTGAACTGCATAGTGAGATCCTGTCTCAAAAAAAGACACACAAAGAAACAAAACAATAGTAACTAAGCCATTCCTTAATGTTCAATAAGTTTTAAAAGATCCCTATCCCTATTTTTTGCCTTTTTGAGACAAGGTTTTGCTATGCAGTTCAGCTTGGCGTTAGCCTTAAGGTCACTTTGTAGCCCAGGCTGGTCTCAAACTCCCAAGGATCCTTCTGCCTCTGCCTCTCAACTGCTGAGATTATAGGCATATGCCACCACACCCAGTGACCTTCCCCTTTTTAAATGTGTAGTTGCATCCCACTTTCTCCACAGAATTTTATTTATTTATTTAGTCCTTTTGAGACAGGGTCTCGCTATGCAGTTTAGGCTTGCCTTGAGCTCACTTTTGTAGTGTAGGCTGGTCTCGAACTCACACCGATCCTCCTGTCTCAACCTCCCAAGTGCTGGGATTACAGGCGTGCGCCACCACGCCTGGCTCACAGAATTTTATCTGTGATATATTTTCCTTTTTTTTTTTTTTCAGAACCAGGGATTGAACTCAGGACTTTGCACTTGCAAGGGAGGCACTTATGTCCCTGAGCTATCTCCCCGACCCCTTGTGATATATTTTCCATCCTTAGTGACATATGACTCAGTTCTGTTGGATTTGTAACTAGAAGTAGAACTTGTAAATCATATTGTAAGAAACTCCCCTCCCAACCCCCACCAGTATACTTGGATGTCACTTCAGTGTTTCTTTCTTTCTTTCTTTTTTTTTTTTTTTTTTGCAGGACCGGGGTTTCAATACACCATCTTGCACTTGCCAGGCAGGCACTTGTGCCATGGAGCTATCTCCCCAGCCCCAACTTCAGTGTTTCTGCATGCTGTTGTATTTGTGTGTTGGTCAGGAGGACCAACTGTGCTGACCTGTTTAGCTACCAATTGTGGCCCTCATGCTAGAGCAAGGACCTCTCCAGGTCCCCATGGGAAGTTGTGCCCTTGAGATTTCTGAGTCTCCTCAGAGGTCTGGAGGAGGATTCCTGGTTCCCAACTTGAGTGACTGACACCAAACCCCAAAGGGAGGAGGACTCAATCTGTCTGCCTGTTTGTCTGATTCTAGTAAGACCTCTGGGAGTGTTATGATTTGTGTCTAGTTGTCCCCCCAAAGCCTCATGCAATCATGGGGCGAGGACTTCTGGAGTTTGAGACTTGATTCATGATCCACTGGGATTATGTGTTTCAGTACTAATGGGATTATTGGTCTGAGTCCTGGGATTATTGGTGTGGCCTAAGGTGGATAGGCTAAGGCAGAGAGCCTGAATGTAATATAAAGAGAGACAGACAGCCGGTGGTTGTTGCTCTCTGTGCCCTGGTTGGTCTGTTGCCTCTGTTGCAATTGTTGCTGTTCTGCTGCCATGAACTGGATGCTCTCTGCCCTGTTCCACTCAGCCTTGGGCTAGCCGAATATAGACTGAAACCTCCAGCAACTGTGAGCTAAATAAACCTTTCCTTCCTTATTTTGAGTGTTGGGTATTTGTCCCAGCAACAAGTAAAAGCAACTAAGACAAGGGGCAACCCAGTTAATCAGTCTGTCAGTCCTGCTCAGTTGGAGCAGAACAGCTTGACAGAGTCTTCTTAGCTTAGGCCACCCTCAAGGGAAAGGGAGTTGGAATGTTTAGCCTCTCAGTGCCTGCTGAATGAATGTGAGTGAGTGGAACTGACAGAGTAAGGAATAGGCTGCTCTGTCTTTGCAACTGGGAAGCACTGGCTGTGGTGGCTGATGGGGCCACCGCCTGGGATTCCATGGTGGTTGACATGTGGCATCACAGAGGCCTTGCACTCTCCTTAGCTAAGTCACACCAAAGTCCCCTTGAGGGGCGTGGCCAGGTGGGCATCCGAGTGGTCTCTGAGGGGCACCCGCCCTTTGCTGCACCATCCTTCAAGGGTACACAACATACACTGTGGGGAGATAGAATGGGAACTGATCAGTTAAAACCCACAGTCACTGACTGCAGGAAAAGAGGCTTTTACAGAGCTAAAAATGAAACCAAACCATTCTCGGCATGTCAAAGAGAAAAAAAGGAAAAAGGACCCATTCTTCCTGAGAATTCTTTAGTAGCCTTGTTGGCTAGGCAGCTGCTGCCAACACCTGTGGCTTCACTCCCCACTCCCTACTCATCTGTAAGAACTCTTAAAAGTTTCTTCTGTTGGGCCGACGAGATAGCTCAGCGGTCTAAAGCACCTGCTTAGGCAAGCTTAGGCAGGCATAGGGACCATAGTTCTATCCCCGGCACCACATGCTGTGCCAGCCCCACCCCCAGGGCAGGCTGAGCTGGCCATAATATAAATAAATAAAGTTTAAAAAAAAGTTTCTTTTGTCGAAAGGCTAAAATGAGAAGATCCTGAGAAGAAAGGCTAGGTCGCTTGGACTCAATTGCCATAAAGGGTTAAGAACTCTCCCATCTTGGCTCCACACCTGTGTGCCCACCTGCCAACATGGAAAGACTGTCAGCAACTCCTGACTCTGTTTAATACTATAGAATGCTGCCACATTTTACATGTGGCCCGAACCTGGTTAAAGTCAAATGTCCCCACTACTGTAGTTGATCCTGATGCTCTCCTCCTCTGGGTATGTCCAATCTGGGGCTGTAATGTGACAGAGGGCCATGAAGTCATGGATCAATACCATACTACTTTGCTGATCGACCTTAAGGAGGGAGGCAAGAAGCCAATAAGCCTGTCTAAAGTTACTGAATTTACTCACTGGAGACGCCGCTGAAAAATTCCGCCAATGCAGATCCTATAAGATCAATGGACATTTTATCAAACTTGAGTGCTTTTTTGGGTTCTGGGAATCGAACTCAAGACCTTGTGCTTGCCAGGCAGGTGTTTATGCTGTTGAGCTGTATCCCTGGCTTCAAGCATGAATTCTTGTTCATGTTTGAATGCCCTCTACCTCTCTGGGGATATGACCAGCCCCTTTCACACTTGGGTCCACTGTTCCCAACTTGATGTTGATTCTGACTGTACCCCCAGAGGAAGAATAGAGCTTACATCAGCCTGAAATGCCTGATAACCATAACCCTGAAATTTAGAGATTCATTTCCAGAAGTATGGACAAAGGACACACCCCGGGGTTTGCTGTCAATCACGCCCCTTTGGTGATCAACACTGTCCCAAGGTAGCCCCCTCTTGCATCAAGCAGTATACTTGCCCTGTCTGTTAACACAGCGTAAGGTCTCCAAACTACCGATGTTGTAGCGATTGTCTTGTCTTCTTCCTTACGGGCTACGTACACAAAAGCTGTGCTACAAGAGTCGGCAAGATAGCTCAGCGAACTGAAGTGCCTACTTAGGCAAGCTTAGGGAAGTGCAGGGACCGTGGTTCAGATCCCTGACACCACAGGCCTCACCAGCCTTGCCCCCAGGGTGGGCTGAGCTGGCCACAGAGTCCAGGAGTAGTGATGCAAGCCTATAATCCCAGTGCTGTGGAGGCTGAAAACAAGAGGATCACTATGAGTCGGAGTTGTGTAGTGAGACCTTGTAACAACCAAAAACAAAACAAAGCTGGGCTGGCTACAGTATCTGATAGCAGAAACTGGTTACAAGAAAGAAACTCCATAAATTTCTTGAAGCTGCTGGCTTCTATGTGCTTACTCAGTGTTATGGTTTGTATCTGATTGTCCCCCCAAAGCCTCAAGCAGACAGGGAGGGCAGCTTCTGGAGTTTGTGACTGATTCTCTTGTTTGTTTGTTTTGCAGTACCAGGGATTGAGCTAATCTCCCTGGCCCTGTGCTTGATTTTTTTCAATAAACTTTATTTATGTATTTATTTATGTTATGGCTGGCTCAGCCTGCCCTGGGGGTGGGGCTGGCACAGCAGGTGGTGTTAAGGATCTAACTGTGGTCCTTAAAGTTACCTAAGCAGGCGCTCTAAACCACTGAGCTATCTTGCCGGCCCATGTGCTTGGTTCATTAGCCCTTTCTTTCTTTCTTTCTTTCTTTCTTTCTTTCTTTCTTTCTTTCTTTCTTTCTTTCTTTTGCCTTTTTGAGACAGGGTTTCGCTATGCAGTTCAGGTAGGCCTTGAGCTCACTTTTGTAGCCCAGGCTGGTCTTGAACTCACATCAGTGCAGGGATTATGGGTATGAGTCCCCTGGAGCAGATACTCTGCATCACAATGTAAAGAGGGAGAAGAGGCTAGCTAGCTGCTGAGCTGCCCCCACTCCCTTTGCTCTTTGCCACTGCCATGAATGGTTGTTCTCTGCCATGTGCCACTCTGCCTTGGAGCCAGCTGAGTATGGACTGAAACCTCCACTGACTAAATAAACCTTTCCTTCTTTCATTTTGGGTGCAGGTATTTGTCCCAGCAATGAGAGGAGAGTAGCTGAGACACTCAGACTGACAGTCCCAGAGGACTAAAGGGCCTCTAAGGGTGGCCTCCCCTCTTTGCCTCTATGCTCCAGCAGCTACTGTCTTAGTTCTGATCAAGAAAGCTGACTGGCTCGCCTAAGACCAGGACCTAATTGTCTAGTGCCACATGCTGTACTGGGATGAACTGTTCTTAAAAATGGGCCCCTGACCAATGCTGAATACATTCTATTTACAGATTTGGAAGTAGATTTGTTAGAAATTGGTAGGTTCTGGCCCTAGAATGAATTGTTAAATCGTTATGGTGGTCATTTAATACGGCTGAAGCCCTTAAAAAAAGCCCATCTTCCCAGGACCGCCTCTCCCCTTCTTCTCCAATTCAGCCCAGGATACAGTTTCCTTTCACCCTTCCTGCTGCCTCAGGGAAGACCCTCAATCAGCTCCCTCAGATATACCTAAACATCCCCTTCAAACTGCACCCCTGGCAGAAGGCCATAAAAGCCTGTTTCTCTTTGTTCAAATGGGGAGAATTCCCATCTTCCTGACATTCTCTCTGTGTCCTCAAAGATAATAAAGCCCCTATCCCTTTTTCTTTTTGCCTGTTTCTCTGCTGCACCAGGCACCTGAGAAAACCTATCAGAAATAGTCTGACATGGACCAACAAGATAGCTCAGCAGTCTAAAGCGCCTGCTTAGGCAACTGCAGGGACCGCGGTTCAATCCCTGGCACCACATGCTGTGCCAGTCCCATCCCCAGGGCAGGTTGAGCCGGCCAGAAAGAAAGAAAGAAAGAAAGAAAGAAAGAAAGAAAGAAAGAAAGAAAGAGTCTGATAGGCTAGATATGCTGTGGTCACTTTGGGCAAAATTATTTTGGCCAGAGCACTCCTGTGGGGCTGATCTTCACAGCAAGCTGCTACTTGGAAACCTGCTACCAATGATACGAAATAATCCAGTCCATACCCTCTGGGTATCCAATTAACTAAAACATCAAACCTAGCCAGAAAAGACTTCACTCAGTATTCCTGGAAGATCAGAGCCAGTCCTGCCCCCACTGTTTGTTCTGCAAGCTCAAGCCATAGCGCTTGTGCCCAAATCCCTGCAGCTCAGCATCTGTGTCACCGGCCCTGACCTCACGGATTAGAGTGGACTCTCCCTGTATCAAGACACAGAAATAAAACACAAAAACTACCGACAGCTGGTAGCCAGTTAAAAGGTCAGCTATATCTGTAAACATTCCTGCACACACCTATAGCCCAGGTATATATTAACTACCTCTACAGGTTTCAGAAATCGAGCCTTAGATCTGCTGAAAAATTTACCCGGACAGCTCCTCCCAGGCTCTTTTTTTTTTTTGTCTTTTTGAGACAGGGTCTTGCTATGCAGTTCAGGCTGGCCTTGAGCTCACTTTTGTAGCCCAGGCTGGTCTCAAACTTGCACCGATCCTCCTGCCTCAGCCTCCCAAGTGCTGGGATTACAGGTGTGCGCCACCATGCCCGGCAAATAGTATTATTATTAATTACCATAATACTGTGAAATTACGATCTTATCAGGGTGTTAATCAACTTGATGAAGTTAGAATACTCATGATTTAATCATCTCCTCGAAATCCTATTAGCAAGCAACCAAGTGTTTAGCATATGAGTTCTATTAGCGGACATTTCAAGTCCAAACCATAATTCCACTGCAACCGCTAACGGCCCGTGCCCATTTTACTGTGAAAACTGCAGTCAGTCCATTTCTTAGTCCCAAAACTCTCCACAGTTTCAGTGTTCCTCAAAAGTTCAAAGTCTCCTCTCAGACTCAAGGCAAACACTTAGCCAAGTCAGTGCCAATGAAAATAAAAAAATCCAGTTATATACTCCCAAGGTAAAATGACACAGGGCAAACAGTTCCTTCAAAAGGGAGGAATGAAGACATTGAAAGGATGCAAGGGACTAAAGCAAGACTGAAATCTAGCGGGCAAATGGTAAGTTGTATTTCTCCCTAGTTGGCATTTGGAGGCACATAATAATGACATCTGGTCTGAAGCGCCTGCTCAGGCAAGCTTAGGGAACTGCAGGGACCGCGGTTCAATCCCTGGCACCACATGCTGTGCCAGCTCCAACCCCAGGGCAGGCTGAACTGGCCATAATATTAAAAAAAAAAAAAAAAAAAAGAAGAAGAAGAAATTAAAAAAAAAAATGACATCTGACCTCCTAAAGGTTAAATAGCCCTGGCCTCCCTATGGCCTTGTTGCTGCAGCCCAAATGGGCTGTGGCTGTCTCTGTCTCTCTCTGACTCTTTCTCCCTCCCCCATCTCTCTCTCTTTCTCCCCCATCTCTCTCTCTTTCTCCCTCTCTCCCCTGTCTCTCTCTCTTTCTCCCTCTCCCCCCCTCTGTCTCTCTCTCTCTCACTCTCCCCCCACTCTCCCTGGTTAGATCTGCTTACAGCCTGTAGTTTTCCACATTCCTGCTATCTCTAACTTTCTGGGGTCTCCCCTGCAGCTCTGTTTTCACTCTCACAAATTTATACAAAGTCTTCTCAGGGGCTGTCCATTGGATCTCAGACCTTGTCACACAATGTCTGGTTCTCGGGTACTCCTTTGATATCTAGGTGGATGACCCTACCACGTTTGTATTCTCCCCAAAGTCCTCAAAAGCAGATATTACAGATAATGAAACAGAGGCAGCTATAAGTGAAGAATTCACAAACCAAATAGACATAACATTTAAAGAGATAATGAAGAAACATAAGCAAGTTAATAAGACATTTAACAAACTAAAGAAGATTTCATTAAATAGGTGAAGAAGTTTGCCAATAAAACATTTGATGATCTTAAAGAAGAAACAATGAACTAATTGAGTTAAGTAAGGCAACATAAAACATGAATGACCACTTCAGAAAATAATTAGAAAGTATGAAAAGTTCGGGAGAGGTAGCTCAGCAGGATAAGCACCTTCCTAGCAAACACAAGGTCTTCAGTTCAACCGCTGGTACAAAAAAAAAAAAAAAGGTGTAAAGAAACTATGCAGAATGGCCAGCGAGATAGCTCAGTGATCTAAAGTGCCTGCTTAGGCAACCACAGGGACTGTGGTTCGATCCCGGGCACCACATACTGTGCCAGCCCCACCCCCAGGGCAGGCTGGACGGGCCATAATATAAATAAATTTAAAAAAAGAAAGTATGCAGAAGGGCTGGCCAGATACCTCAGTAAACTGATGCATCTGCTTAGGCAGAGTGCAGCAGCCGGGGTTTAATCCCCAGCATGCTGTGCCGGTCCGGTCCCTGGGGCACGCTGTGATGATGATTGAGACTGGAGGTGGTGGTACATGTCAGTGCTTGGGAGGCTGAAAGCAGGAGGATTACCACAAGTCTGATCTCGTAGTGAGACCCTATAGACCCTGTATCAAACACATTAAAAAAATTGTACAGAAATAAATGAGATGAAAAAATTCAATGTAGTGCACCAGCAGCAGACTTTTTTATCTTTATTGGTACATTTCTTTTATATATGTATATATGTATATGATAACATTTATCATAGGGAATTTATATATTACATGAAACATCTTGCTGTTTTTATCACATTGCCTCTCCTCCATTCAAGCCCTCTTCTCCTTCCTATTTAGAAAAGCTTCATTTCCAATTTTTTCTTTCCAAGTTTATAATTTTTCTTGTCCTTTTTTCCCTTTTCCTTCCCCTCTCCATTGTTCCCCTTCTCATTTGAACATTTTCTTCCCATTTCCCACCATCTATTATGCATCTTCTTCCTTATCCACACTTTTCGTTTCTCACACCAGAAAAAATCAGGTGATATTTAAATGTGTGGGTCTCATCTGTTTCACTTAAGAGAATAGTCTCAAGATGCTTCTATTTATCTAGAAATCTCTGCTTATCCTTCTTTATGGCACAGTAGTATTCCATTATATAAAAAACCCTCATCTTCTTTATCCATTCATTGGTTAATGGACATTTGGGCTGTTTCTAAGATTTAGCTATTATGAACGGTGCCACCGCAAATGTGTGCACCATGGTGTCACCATGGTGTGATGCTTTGAATTCTTTAAGGAAGATACCAAGAAGGGAGACTGCTGGGTT
This sequence comes from Capromys pilorides, assembly GCA_004027915.1. Taxonomy (NCBI): domain Eukaryota; kingdom Metazoa; phylum Chordata; class Mammalia; order Rodentia; family Capromyidae; genus Capromys; species Capromys pilorides. The sequence goes on from PVKN010000566.1 coordinate 30,118, forward strand.
GGATGGAACCTTGGGTTTTAGTTCTTTGAGGAATCTCTATACTGATTTCCACAGTGGTTGCACCAGTCTACACTCCCATCAGTAGTGGAGAAGGGTTCCTTTTCCCCCACAGCCTCACTAGCAGTTGTTATTGGCAGGTTTCTTTTTTAATTTTTTCTTATTCATTTATTTCTCTGTATTTAGGACAGGGTCTATGGGGTCGGACTATGTAGATTGGCCTCACTGTAATTCTCCTGCTTTCAGCCTCCCAAGTGCTGTGGTTAGAGGTTGTGGAGGCCCGCCTGAGCAGCTCCCATTGAAACAAGAGCGACTGTCTCCATTTTGACTGAGCCTGACCCTATTCCCTCGTATTGAAATGTACAGAGCTGGCTAGGACTTCTCATTATTCTTCCAATTGGCCTTAAGCAGTGTGTATTGGTCTAGCCGAGGCGCTGGTGGTAATTTTTGAAGATGGCACATGTGTTTCCCTGATAACAGGACAAAGAGCCAATGGTCCACGGTGTCAGCTGGGATCAAGCCTTGAGATAGAGGCTATGACTTCCTGGGCTTGAAAAATTACACATCAGAGCTGAAGCACCAGACCCCCAAAATATTAGATACTATCTCAATAGCATAATGCAAATTACTTCCTTTGTATATCTCCGAATATGGCGGAGGTGAATGCAGACCTCCTACCTAGCCCAGCTCACAGTGCTCATCTTCTTCCCACAATTCCCTTCAATGTTCACCTTCCCACAATTCCCTTTTGCAAGCCATGCCCCCTTCTCCAGTGAATAAAGCACTAGTGCAGCCCTGGGTTACTCTCTTGGTTCCGGAAAGCCATCTTCATGGCTGGACTTAGGGCCCCTTGACTCCCCAATAATTATATATATATGTCTAGTGTCTTTGTTATCGCCATGGGTTGCACTGGGAGTGGTAGATTGGAATTAAGTTGGTGGAATTCTAATAACATGTTTTAGGATTATAAGTGTATACTTCCTGGGCCAAGATGAGAACCAGGAAGGGACTCTGGCACAGGTGCCACCACGCCCAGTCTCAATCAGTGTCTCAGCGCACCCCATGGACGCAGCTGGCACTGGCACACAGGGATTGAACCTCAGCCGCTGCACTCCGCCTAAGCAGGCACTTTAGTCTGCTAAGCTATCAGGCTGGCCCTTGATTTCTTGATAATAGCCATTCTTTCTGGATTAAGATGGAATCTTAATTCCATTCTAATCGGCATCTCTCAAATAATCAGTGATGTTGAACGTATTTTCATATATTTATTTACAGTTTCTACTTCTTCATCTGAGAAGTGTATGTTCATTTCTTTTTTTTTTTTTAATTTTTATTTTTATTATGGCCAGCTCAGCCTGCCCTGGGGTTGGAGCTGATGCAGCATGTGGTGCTGGGGATTGAACCTCAGTCCCTGAGGTTGCCTAAGCTTTCCTAAGCAGGCGCTTTAGACCACTGAGCCATCTCGCCAGCCCTTTTTTTTGGTTTTTTTGAGACAGGGTCTCACCATGCAGTTCAGGCTGGCCTTGAGCACACTTTTGTAGCCCAGGCTGGTCTCAAACTCACACTGATCCTCCTGCCTCGGCCTCCCAAGTGCTGGGATTACAGGTGTGTGCCACCATGCCCAGCCCTGTATGTTCATTTCAATGCCCATTTTTTGATTGGATCTTTAAATTTGAGAGGATTGGATTTTTGTTTTTTAGTTCTTTATATTTTCTAGATATTACTTCTTTGAGGAATAGCTGGAAAAAGTTTTCCCCACACTGTGGGTTGCCTTTTCACTCTGTTGGTGGTTTCTTTTGGTGTGTAAAAGGTTATTCATAGGTTGACATTTCAGTTGTTGATTCTTTGTGATATTTCCTGTGCAGTCAGAGCTTGTTCATAATCTTTGCCTACACCAATGCCTTCAGGACTTGTATCTGTGCTACTTCCAGCAGATTTCATGTTTCTGTTTTAATGTTTAGATTTTTTTTAATGTTTAGATCTTTGATTCATTTTGATTTTAGTTTAGTGGTCAGTGAAAGATATGGATGGTCTAGTATTCATCTTAAGCATGTGGAAAGCTAGTGTTTCCAGCACCATTTTTTTTCTGGTATTATGGCCGGCTCAGCCTGCCCTGGGGATGGGGCTGATGCAGCATGTGGTGCTGGGGATCCCTGAGATTGTCTAAGCTTTCCTAAGCAGGTGCTTTAGACCGCTGAACCACCTTGTCAGAGCTCCAGCACCATTTGTTAAATAAGCTATCTTTCTTCCAGTAAAGGTATTTGGTTCATTTAAAAAGATAAGGTTGCTGAGTATGTTTGGAGTTATTTTGGAATCTTCTAATCTGTTTTGTGGATCTTTGGGTCTGTTATTTATTTATTTATTTTTGCAATACATCTTATTTTTATCATAGTAACTTTGTAGCATAATTTGTAGTCAGGGGTTGTGATGCCCCCTGACTTGCCCAATTTGCTTTTGCTATTCTAAGTCTCTTTTGGTTGCAAATGAATTTTAGGATTGTGTTCTCTAACTCTCTGAGATACACTGTTGGAATTTTGATTGGAATTGTATTAAATCCATACAACAATTTTGGAAGTATGGTCATTTTTACTATATTGGTTCTTCTTACCCAAAAGCAAGGGACATCTTCCCATGTTATTTTTATGGCTGGCTCAGCGTGCCCGGGGTGGGGGGGGGGGGCTGGCACAGCATGTGGTGCTGGGGATCAAATCACAGTCCCTGCGGTTGCCTAAGCTTTCCTAAACAGGTGCTTTAGACCACTGAACCATCTTGCCAGCCCATCTCCCCATTTTTTGATGTCCTCTTCAATCTCCTTTTTGCCGAGTACTATAATTTTCAGTATAGAGGTCTTTTACTTTCTCTATTAGATTTATTCCTAGGTTTTTCTTTTCCTTTTTGGTGTCATGGCTGGTTCAGCCTGCCCTGGGAGTGGGGCTGGCACAGCATGTGGTGCTGGAGATTGAACTGCAATCCCTGTAGTTGCCTAAGCTCTCCTAAGCAGGCACTTTAGACTGCTGAGCCATCTCGCTGGCCCCGTTTTTTTCTTTTTGGACGCTATCATGAGAGGTATTGTTTCTCTAGTTTCCCTCTCATTGAGTTTGTTATTCCTGTATAGGAAATCTATTAATTTTTGAGTGCTAACTTTGTATCCACCTATGCTACTGAATTTAGTTATTAAATCTAGAAGTCTTTTGGTGAAGTTTGAGGGTCTTTTATGCAGAGTATCATAAATGATGATAATTGAACTCCTTGGTTTCTTATACTTATTATTTTATTTCATTATTGTTTTTAGACTTTATTTATTTATTTGTTATATTGGGCTCAGCCTGCCCTGGGGGTGGGGCTGGTGTAGCATGTGATGCTGGGGATAGAACCACAGTCCCTGTAGTTGCCTAAGCAGGTACTTTAGACCACTGAGCTATCTCGCCAGCCCTATTTCATTATTATTTTTAATGTATTTAGTACAGGGTCTGCAGGGTCTCACTGCACAGATCAGACTCATAGTGATCCTCCTGTTTTTCAGCCTCCCAAATGCTGGGACTACTGGCATGCATCACCACACCCAGTCTTATTCACCCCCAAGGAGCTGGGCCGGCACGGTAAGACAGGGATCAAACTCCCGGCCTCTGCCTCTTCCTAAGCAGGCTCTTTAATCTACTGAGCTATCTAGCTCGCACTCTCCTATCCTTGTTTCTTTGTCATGTTTAATAGCTCTGGCTAATGTTTCTACAACTATATTGAATAAGAGTGATGACTATGAACATCCTTGTCTTGTTCTTGATTTTAGGGTGAAAGCTTTCTGTTTGGGACCATTTAGTATGATGTTAGATATTTTTTATCATACGTGGCTTTTGTCAGAGTGAGATAAAGACCACCTATTCCAATTTTCTCTATGGCTTTTCCTATGAATGGGTGTTGGACTTTGTGAAACCCTTTTCCTGCATCCATTTGAGGTGATCCTATGGGGTTTTTTGCCCCATGGCTCTGTTAATATGGTGTTTACATTTATTGATTTGCACATGTTAACATATCCCTGTATCTCTGAGGCGATACAGGGATCACGGTGCACGATCTTGACGACTTGCTTCATTCTGTTTGCCAGTATCTTATTGAGGATTTTTGTGTCTATATTCATTAGGGAGATTGGCCTGTAACTCTCTTAGCTGGGTCCTTCTTGGGTTTTGGTTTCAGGGTAATGCTTGCTTCCAGGAATGAATTTGAGTGTATTGCTTCCCTCTCAATTTCATTAAAGAGTTTGAGAAGTAGGGACATTAGGTCTTCTTAAAATTTCTTATAGAATTCAGCAGTGAATCTGTTAAGTCCTGGGCTTTCCTTTATTGATAGGTGTTGTACAAAATCGGTCAGAGGCAAAAGAAAAGAGGAGGAGACTGGATTGATATTGCTGCAGAGGACTGTGAGCTTAGTCTCACTCTAAGTGAGTCTCAAGCCACAGAAACTTCTCTCATTTACTGAGGGCTAAAAACAGGTTAAGGGGGTTGAGGAGATAGCTCAGTAGAATAAGTGCTTGCCTGGCAAGTGCAAGGTCCTGAGTTCAATCCCCAGTACTGAAATAAAAAAAAAAAACAGGTTAAGGAATGTGCATAACTAATTTGGTGTGAACAAACCACTATCTATATTGCCTTCCTGCACTCACTAAACTCTAAGTTTACACAACACTAGTCAGTAACATCCCAGGTGAAGGGTCAAAGAACAGATAGGGCACCTCCAGGAATTTGCTGTTATCTGTGAGCTTGTATCCCACCTTGCTGGAATTTACAAGAGATAACAGGTCTCCTGAGGCAGTGTTCTTTGCTCTCTTGGGGCAGCAAGCTTCTGGCTCATATTACACTATGGATAGGTTTTTAAACGATATCTTTAGCGCAGGAGATAGTTCAGTAGAATAGGAACCTGCCTGGCAAGTGCAAGGTCCTGAGTTCAGTCCCTGGTACTGCAAAAATAAATAAATGTATATCTTCAATTTCATTGATTGATACTGGTTTATTTAGGATATTTATATTTTTTTTTATTTTAGGGAAGGGTCTACGGAGTGTTCAGGATCTCAATACTAGATGGACTACTAGTGATCCGCCTGTTCACAGCCTCCTAAGAGCTGGGATTACAGGCCTGCACCACCATGCCCAATCTCAGTTGCTGGTCTCAGCGTGCTTTGGGGGCGGGGCCTGCACAGCAAGCCCAGAGATCAAACTCCTGGCCCCTGTGCCTTAATCTGCCGAGCTATTTGGCCAGCCCAGGATATTTATATCTTCTTGATTCAGCTTTGGTGATTCATATATATTTAGGAATCTGACCATTTCTTCTGTATCTTCTATCTTATAAGAATACAAATTCTCAGGGGGATCACCCGCTTGAGGGCCCCCCTCTGTTCCTCTCCTGGACCGAAGCTTTCTTTCTCCCAATAAATATATTCTGCTCATAAAAAAACGAATACAGGGGCTGGGGAGACAGCTCCATGGCATGAGTGCCCGCCTGGCAAGTGCAAGGTCATGAGTTCGAACCTCCATCCCACAAAAAACAAACAAACAAACAAACCCCAAATTCTCAAAGTAGGTATAGATGGTCTGGATTTCTGAAGGATCCATTGTGATTTCACACTTTTTACTCCTAGTTGCATGGATGTGAGTGATAGGCTTGAGTTCACTTTTGTAGCACAGGCTGGTCTTGAACTCACATCGATCCTCCTGCTTCAGCCTCCCAAGTGCTGGGATTATAGGCCTGTGACACCACACCTGGCCTGCAATTTCCTTTTACTTTTCTTGCTGCCTCAGGGAAGCCCCAATCAGCTGCTCAAGTATATCTAAACATCACCCTCAAATTCCACCTTTGGGAAAAATAAATCTCCACCCTTGGCAAAAAGCCATAAAAGCCTCAGCCTCCCTTTGTTTCAACTCCGAGAATCCCTTATCTTTCCTAGATTCTCTTCATGTCCTCAAAGATAACAAAGCCCCTTTCCCTTTTTCCTTCTGCCTATTTCTCTGCTGTGACATCTTTGAAAAGCCTATCACTCACATCCATGCAACTAGGAGTAAAAAGTGTGAAATCACAATGGATCCTTCAGAAATCCAGACCATCTATACCTACTTTGAGAATTTGGGGTTTGTTTGTTTGTTTGTTTTTTGTGGGATGGAGGTTCGAACTCATGACCTTGCACTTGCCAGGCGGGCACTCATGCCATGGAGCTGTCTCCCCAGCCCCTGTATTCGTTTTTTTATGAGCAGAATATATTTATTGGGAGAAAGAAAGCTTCGGTCCAGGAGAGGAACAGAGGGGGGCCCTCAAGCGGGTGATCCCCCTGAGAATTTGTATTCTTATAAGATAGAAGATACAGAAGAAATGGTCAGATTCCTAAATATATATGAATCACCAAAGCTGAATCAAGAAGATATAAATATCCTGGGCTGGCCAAATAGCTCGGCAGATTAAGGCACAGGGGCCAGGAGTTTGATCTCTGGGCTTGCTGTGCAGGCCCCGCCCCCAAAGCACGCTGAGACCAGCAACTGAGATTGGGCATGGTGGTGCAGGCCTGTAATCCCAGCTCTTAGGAGGCTGTGAACAGGCGGATCACTAGTAGTCCATCTAGTATTGAGATCCTGAACACTCCGTAGACCCTTCCCTAAAATAAAAAAAAATATAAATATCCTAAATAAACCAGTATCAATCAATGAAATTGAAGATATACATTTATTTATTTTTGCAGTACCAGGGACTGAACTCAGGACCTTGCACTTGCCAGGCAGGTTCCTATTCTACTGAACTATCTCCTGCGCTAAAGATATCGTTTAAAAACCTATCCATAGTGTAATATGAGCCAGAAGCTTGCTGCCCCAAGAGAGCAAAGAACACTGCCTCAGGAGACCTGTTATCTCTTGTAAATTCCAGCAAGGTGGGATACAAGCTCACAGATAACAGCAAATTCCTGGAGGTGCCCTATCTGTTCTTTGACCCTTCACCTGGGATGTTACTGACTAGTGTTGTGTAAACTTAGAGTTTAGTGAGTGCAGGAAGGCAATATAGATAGTGGTTTGTTCACACCAAATTAGTTATGCACATTCCTTAACCTGTTTTTTTTTTTTATTTCAGTACTGGGGATTGAACTCAGGACCTTGCACTTGCCAGGCAAGCACTTATTCTACTGAGCTATCTCCTCAACCCCCTTAACCTGTTTTTAGCCCTCAGTAAATGAGAGAAGTTTCTGTGGCTTGAGACTCACTTAGAGTGAGACTAAGCTCACAGTCCTCTGCAGCAATATCAATCCAGTCTCCTCCTCTTTTCTTTTGCCTCTGACCGATTTTGTACAACACCTATCAATAAAGGAAAGCCCAGGACTTAACAGATTCACTGCTGAATTCTATAAGAAATTTTAAGAAGACCTAATGTCCCTACTTCTCAAACTCTTTAATGAAATTGAGAGGGAAGCAATACACTCAAATTCATTCCTGGAAGCAAGCATTACCCTGAAACCAAAACCCAAGAAGGACCCAGCTAAGAGAGTTACAGGCCAATCTCCCTAATGAATATAGACACAAAAATCCTCAATAAGATACTGGCAAACAGAATGAAGCAAGTCGTCAAGATCGTGCACCGTGATCCCTGTATCGCCTCAGAGATACAGGGATATGTTAACATGTGCAAATCAATAAATGTAAACACCATATTAACAGAGCCATGGGGCAAAAAACCCCATAGGATCACCTCAAATGGATGCAGGAAAAGGGTTTCACAAAGTCCAACACCCATTCATAGGAAAAGCCATAGAGAAAATTGGAATAGGTGGTCTTTATCTCACTCTGACAAAAGCCACGTATGATAAAAAATATCTAACATCATACTAAATGGTCCCAAACAGAAAGCTTTCACCCTAAAATCAAGAACAAGACAAGGATGTTCATAGTCATCACTCTTATTCAATATAGTTGTAGAAACATTAGCCAGAGCTATTAAACATGACAAAGAAACAAGGATAGGAGAGTGCGAGCTAGATAGCTCAGTAGATTAAAGAGCCTGCTTAGGAAGAGGCAGAGGCCGGGAGTTTGATCCCTGTCTTACCGTGCCGGCCCAGCTCCTTGGGGGTGAATAAGACTGGGTGTGGTGATGCATGCCAGTAGTCCCAGCATTTGGGAGGCTGAAAAACAGGAGGATCACTATGAGTCTGATCTGTGCAGTGAGACCCTGCAGACCCTGTACTAAATACATTAAAAATAATAATGAAATAGGGCTGGCGAGATAGCTCAGTGGTCTAAAGTACCTGCTTAGGCAACTACAGGGACTGTGGTTCTATCCCCAGCATCACATGCTACACCAGCCCCACCCCCAGGGCAGGCTGAGCCCAATATAACAAATAAATAAATAAAGTCTAAAAACAATAATGAAATAAAATAATAAGTATAAGAAACCAAGGAGTTCAATTATCATCATTTATGATACTCTGCATAAAAGACCCTCAAACTTCACCAAAAGACTTCTAGATTTAATAACTAAATTCAGTAGCATAGGTGGATACAAAGTTAGCACTCAAAAATTAATAGATTTCCTATACAGGAATAACAAACTCAATGAGAGGGAAACTAGAGAAACAATACCTCTCATGATAGCGTCCAAAAAGAAAAAAACGGGGCCAGCGAGATGGCTCAGCAGTCTAAAGTGCCTGCTTAGGAGAGCTTAGGCAACTACAGGGATTGCAGTTCAATCTCCAGCACCACATGCTGTGCCAGCCCCACTCCCAGGGCAGGCTGAACCAGCCATGACACCAAAAAGGAAAAGAAAAACCTAGGAATAAATCTAATAGAGAAAGTAAAAGACCTCTATACTGAAAATTATAGTACTCGGCAAAAAGGAGATTGAAGAGGACATCAAAAAATGGGGAGATGGGCTGGCAAGATGGTTCAGTGGTCTAAAGCACCTGTTTAGGAAAGCTTAGGCAACCGCAGGGACTGTGATTTGATCCCCAGCACCACATGCTGTGCCAGCCCCCCCCCCCCACCCCGGGCACGCTGAGCCAGCCATAAAAATAACATGGGAAGATGTCCCTTGCTTTTGGGTAAGAAGAACCAATATAGTAAAAATGACCATACTTCCAAAATTGTTGTATGGATTTAATACAATTCCAATCAAAATTCCAACAGTGTATCTCAGAGAGTTAGAGAACACAATCCTAAAATTCATTTGCAACCAAAAGAGACTTAGAATAGCAAAAGCAAATTGGGCAAGTCAGGGGGCATCACAACCCCTGACTACAAATTATGCTACAAAGTTACTATGATAAAAATAAGATGTATTGCAAAAATAAATAAATAAATAACAGACCCAAAGATCCACAAAACAGATTAGAAGATTCCAAAATAACTCCAAACATACTCAGCAACCTTATCTTTTTAAATGAACCAAATACCTTTACTGGAAGAAAGATAGCTTATTTAACAAATGGTGCTGGAGCTCTGACAAGGTGGTTCAGCGGTCTAAAGCACCTGCTTAGGAAAGCTTAGACAATCTCAGGGATCCCCAGCACCACATGCTGCATCAGCCCCATCCCCAGGGCAGGCTGAGCCGGCCATAATACCAGAAAAAAAATGGTGCTGGAAACACTAGCTTTCCACATGCTTAAGATGAATACTAGACCATCCATATCTTTCACTGACCACTAAACTAAAATCAAAATGAATCAAAGATCTAAACATTAAAAAAAATCTAAACATTAAAACAGAAACATGAAATCTGCTGGAAGTAGCACAGATACAAGTCCTGAAGGCATTGGTGTAGGCAAAGATTATGAACAAGCTCTGACTGCACAGGAAATATCACAAAGAATCAACAACTGAAATGTCAACCTATGAATAACCTTTTACACACCAAAAGAAACCACCAACAGAGTGAAAAGGCAACCCACAGTGTGGGGAAAACTTTTTCCAGCTATTCCTCAAAGAAGTAATATCTAGAAAATATAAAGAACTAAAAAACAAAAATCCAATCCTCTCAAATTTAAAGATCCAATCAAAAAATGGGCATTGAAATGAACATACAGGGCTGGGCATGGTGGCACACACCTGTAATCCCAGCACTTGGGAGGCCGAGGCAGGAGGATCAGTGTGAGTTTGAGACCAGCCTGGGCTACAAAAGTGTGCTCAAGGCCAGCCTGAACTGCATGGTGAGACCCTGTCTCAAAAAAACCAAAAAAAAGGGCTGGCGAGATGGCTCAGTGGTCTAAAGCGCCTGCTTAGGAAAGCTTAGGCAACCTCAGGGACTGAGGTTCAATCCCCAGCACCACATGCTGCATCAGCTCCAACCCCAGGGCAGGCTGAGCTGGCCATAATAAAAATAAAAATTAAAAAAAAAAAAAGAAATGAACATACACTTCTCAGATGAAGAAGTAGAAACTGTAAATAAATATATGAAAATACGTTCAACATCACTGATTATTTGAGAGATGCCGATTAGAATGGAATTAAGATTCCATCTTAATCCAGAAAGAATGGCTATTATCAAGAAATCAAGGGCCAGCCTGATAGCTTAGCAGACTAAAGTGCCTGCTTAGGCGGAGTGCAGCGGCTGAGGTTCAATCCCTGTGTGCCAGTGCCAGCTGCGTCCATGGGGTGCGCTGAGACACTGATTGAGACTGGGCGTGGTGGCACCTGTGCCAGAGTCCCTTCCTGGTTCTCATCTTGGCCCAGGAAGTATACACTTATAATCCTAAAACATGTTATTAGAATTCCACCAACTTAATTCCAATCTACCACTCCCAGTGCAACCCATGGCGATAACAAAGACACTAGACATATATATATAATTATTGGGGAGTCAAGGGGCCCTAAGTCCAGCCATGAAGATGGCTTTCCGGAACCAAGAGAGTAACCCAGGGCTGCACTAGTGCTTTATTCACTGGAGAAGGGGGCATGGCTTGCAAAAGGGAATTGTGGGAAGGTGAACATTGAAGGGAATTGTGGGAAGAAGATGAGCACTGTGAGCTGGGCTAGGTAGGAGGTCTGCATTCACCTCCGCCATATTCGGAGATATACAAAGGAAGTAATTTGCATTATGCTATTGAGATAGTATCTAATATTTTGGGGGTCTGGTGCTTCAGCTCTGATGTGTAATTTTTCAAGCCCAGGAAGTCATAGCCTCTATCTCAAGGCTTGATCCCAGCTGACACCGTGGACCATTGGCTCTTTGTCCTGTTATCAGGGAAACACATGTGCCATCTTCAAAAATTACCACCAGCGCCTCGGCTAGACCAATACACACTGCTTAAGGCCAATTGGAAGAATAATGAGAAGTCCTAGCCAGCTCTGTACATTTCAATACGAGGGAATAGGGTCAGGCTCAGTCAAAATGGAGACAGTCGCTCTTGTTTCAATGGGAGCTGCTCAGGCGGGCCTCCACAACCTCTAACCACAGCACTTGGGAGGCTGAAAGCAGGAGAATTACAGTGAGGCCAATCTACATAGTCCGACCCCATAGACCCTGTCCTAAATACAGAGAAATAAATGAATAAGAAAAAATTAAAAAAGAAACCTGCCAATAACAACTGCTAGTGAGGCTGTGGGGGAAAAGGAACCCTTCTCCACTACTGATGGGAGTGTAGACTGGTGCAACCACTGTGGAAATCAGTATAGAGATTCCTCAAAGAACTAAAACCCAAGGTTCCATCCAACCCAGCAGTCTCCCTTCTTGGTATCTTCCTTAAAGAATTCAAAGCATCACACCATGGTGACACCATGGTGCACACATTTGCGGTGGCACCGTTCATAATAGCTAAATCTTAGAAACAGCCCAAATGTCCATTAACCAATGAATGGATAAAGAAGATGAGGGTTTTTTATATAATGGAATACTACTGTGCCATAAAGAAGGATAAGCAGAGATTTCTAGATAAATAGAAGCATCTTGAGACTATTCTCTTAAGTGAAACAGATGAGACCCACACATTTAAATATCACCTGATTTTTTCTGGTGTGAGAAACGAAAAGTGTGGATAAGGAAGAAGATGCATAATAGATGGTGGGAAATGGGAAGAAAATGTTCAAATGAGAAGGGGAACAATGGAGAGGGGAAGGAAAAGGGAAAAAAGGACAAGAAAAATTATAAACTTGGAAAGAAAAAATTGGAAATGAAGCTTTTCTAAATAGGAAGGAGAAGAGGGCTTGAATGGAGGAGAGGCAATGTGATAAAAACAGCAAGATGTTTCATGTAATATATAAATTCCCTATGATAAATGTTATCATATACATATATACATATATAAAAGAAATGTACCAATAAAGATAAAAAAGTCTGCTGCTGGTGCACTACATTGAATTTTTTCATCTCATTTATTTCTGTACAATTTTTTTAATGTGTTTGATACAGGGTCTATAGGGTCTCACTACGAGATCAGACTTGTGGTAATCCTCCTGCTTTCAGCCTCCCAAGCACTGACATGTACCACCACCTCCAGTCTCAATCATCATCACAGCGTGCCCCAGGGACCGGACCGGCACAGCATGCTGGGGATTAAACCCCGGCTGCTGCACTCTGCCTAAGCAGATGCATCAGTTTACTGAGGTATCTGGCCAGCCCTTCTGCATACTTTCTTTTTTTAAATTTATTTATATTATGGCCCGTCCAGCCTGCCCTGGGGGTGGGGCTGGCACAGTATGTGGTGCCCGGGATCGAACCACAGTCCCTGTGGTTGCCTAAGCAGGCACTTTAGATCACTGAGCTATCTCGCTGGCCATTCTGCATAGTTTCTTTACACCTTTTTTTTTTTTTTTGTACCAGCGGTTGAACTGAAGACCTTGTGTTTGCTAGGAAGGTGCTTATCCTGCTGAGCTACCTCTCCCGAACTTTTCATACTTTCTAATTATTTTCTGAAGTGGTCATTCATGTTTTATGTTGCCTTACTTAACTCAATTAGTTCATTGTTTCTTCTTTAAGATCATCAAATGTTTTATTGGCAAACTTCTTCACCTATTTAATGAAATCTTCTTTAGTTTGTTAAATGTCTTATTAACTTGCTTATGTTTCTTCATTATCTCTTTAAATGTTATGTCTATTTGGTTTGTGAATTCTTCACTTATAGCTGCCTCTGTTTCATTATCTGTAATATCTGCTTTTGAGGACTTTGGGGAGAATACAAACGTGGTAGGGTCATCCACCTAGATATCAAAGGAGTACCCGAGAACCAGACATTGTGTGACAAGGTCTGAGATCCAATGGACAGCCCCTGAGAAGACTTTGTATAAATTTGTGAGAGTGAAAACAGAGCTGCAGGGGAGACCCCAGAAAGTTAGAGATAGCAGGAATGTGGAAAACTACAGGCTGTAAGCAGATCTAACCAGGGAGAGTGGGGGGAGAGTGAGAGAGAGAGAGACAGAGGGGGGGAGAGGGAGAAAGAGAGAGAGACAGGGGAGAGAGGGAGAAAGAGAGAGAGATGGGGGAGAAAGAGAGAGAGATGGGGGAGGGAGAAAGAGTCAGAGAGAGACAGAGACAGCCACAGCCCATTTGGGCTGCAGCAACAAGGCCATAGGGAGGCCAGGGCTATTTAACCTTTAGGAGGTCAGATGTCATTTTTTTTTTTAATTTCTTCTTCTTCTTTTTTTTTTTTTTTTTTTTAATATTATGGCCAGTTCAGCCTGCCCTGGGGTTGGAGCTGGCACAGCATGTGGTGCCAGGGATTGAACCGCGGTCCCTGCAGTTCCCTAAGCTTGCCTGAGCAGGCGCTTCAGACCAGATGTCATTATTATGTGCCTCCAAATGCCAACTAGGGAGAAATACAACTTACCATTTGCCCGCTAGATTTCAGTCTTGCTTTAGTCCCTTGCATCCTTTCAATGTCTTCATTCCTCCCTTTTGAAGGAACTGTTTGCCCTGTGTCATTTTACCTTGGGAGTATATAACTGGATTTTTTTATTTTCATTGGCACTGACTTGGCTAAGTGTTTGCCTTGAGTCTGAGAGGAGACTTTGAACTTTTGAGGAACACTGAAACTGTGGAGAGTTTTGGGACTAAGAAATGGACTGACTGCAGTTTTCACAGTAAAATGGGCACGGGCCGTTAGCGGTTGCAGTGGAATTATGGTTTGGACTTGAAATGTCCGCTAATAGAACTCATATGCTAAACACTTGGTTGCTTGCTAATAGGATTTCGAGGAGATGATTAAATCATGAGTATTCTAACTTCATCAAGTTGATTAACACCCTGATAAGATCGTAATTTCACAGTATTATGGTAATTAATAATAATACTATTTGCCGGGCATGGTGGCGCACACCTGTAATCCCAGCACTTGGGAGGCTGAGGCAGGAGGATCGGTGCAAGTTTGAGACCAGCCTGGGCTACAAAAGTGAGCTCAAGGCCAGCCTGAACTGCATAGCAAGACCCTGTCTCAAAAAGACAAAAAAAAAAAAGAGCCTGGGAGGAGCTGTCCGGGTAAATTTTTCAGCAGATCTAAGGCTCGATTTCTGAAACCTGTAGAGGTAGTTAATATATACCTGGGCTATAGGTGTGTGCAGGAATGTTTACAGATATAGCTGACCTTTTAACTGGCTACCAGCTGTCGGTAGTTTTTGTGTTTTATTTCTGTGTCTTGATACAGGGAGAGTCCACTCTAATCCGTGAGGTCAGGGCCGGTGACACAGATGCTGAGCTGCAGGGATTTGGGCACAAGCGCTATGGCTTGAGCTTGCAGAACAAACAGTGGGGGCAGGACTGGCTCTGATCTTCCAGGAATACTGAGTGAAGTCTTTTCTGGCTAGGTTTGATGTTTTAGTTAATTGGATACCCAGAGGGTATGGACTGGATTATTTCGTATCATTGGTAGCAGGTTTCCAAGTAGCAGCTTGCTGTGAAGATCAGCCCCACAGGAGTGCTCTGGCCAAAATAATTTTGCCCAAAGTGACCACAGCATATCTAGCCTATCAGACTCTTTCTTTCTTTCTTTCTTTCTTTCTTTCTTTCTTTCTTTCTTTCTTTCTTTCTGGCCGGCTCAACCTGCCCTGGGGATGGGACTGGCACAGCATGTGGTGCCAGGGATTGAACCGCGGTCCCTGCAGTTGCCTAAGCAGGCGCTTTAGACTGCTGAGCTATCTTGTTGGTCCATGTCAGACTATTTCTGATAGGTTTTCTCAGGTGCCTGGTGCAGCAGAGAAACAGGCAAAAAGAAAAAGGGATAGGGGCTTTATTATCTTTGAGGACACAGAGAGAATGTCAGGAAGATGGGAATTCTCCCCATTTGAACAAAGAGAAACAGGCTTTTATGGCCTTCTGCCAGGGGTGCAGTTTGAAGGGGATGTTTAGGTATATCTGAGGGAGCTGATTGAGGGTCTTCCCTGAGGCAGCAGGAAGGGTGAAAGGAAACTGTATCCTGGGCTGAATTGGAGAAGAAGGGGAGAGGCGGTCCTGGGAAGATGGGCTTTTTTTAAGGGCTTCAGCCGTATTAAATGACCACCATAACGATTTAACAATTCATTCTAGGGCCAGAACCTACCAATTTCTAACAAATCTACTTCCAAATCTGTAAATAGAATGTATTCAGCATTGGTCAGGGGCCCATTTTTAAGAACAGTTCATCCCAGTACAGCATGTGGCACTAGACAATTAGGTCCTGGTCTTAGGCGAGCCAGTCAGCTTTCTTGATCAGAACTAAGACAGTAGCTGCTGGAGCATAGAGGCAAAGAGGGGAGGCCACCCTTAGAGGCCCTTTAGTCCTCTGGGACTGTCAGTCTGAGTGTCTCAGCTACTCTCCTCTCATTGCTGGGACAAATACCTGCACCCAAAATGAAAGAAGGAAAGGTTTATTTAGTCAGTGGAGGTTTCAGTCCATACTCAGCTGGCTCCAAGGCAGAGTGGCACATGGCAGAGAACAACCATTCATGGCAGTGGCAAAGAGCAAAGGGAGTGGGGGCAGCTCAGCAGCTAGCTAGCCTCTTCTCCCTCTTTACATTGTGATGCAGAGTATCTGCTCCAGGGGACTCATACCCATAATCCCTGCACTGATGTGAGTTCAAGACCAGCCTGGGCTACAAAAGTGAGCTCAAGGCCTACCTGAACTGCATAGCGAAACCCTGTCTCAAAAAGGCAAAAGAAAGAAAGAAAGAAAGAAAGAAAGAAAGAAAGAAAGAAAGAAAGAAAGGGCTAATGAACCAAGCACATGGGCCGGCAAGATAGCTCAGTGGTTTAGAGCGCCTGCTTAGGTAACTTTAAGGACCACAGTTAGATCCTTAACACCACCTGCTGTGCCAGCCCCACCCCCAGGGCAGGCTGAGCCAGCCATAACATAAATAAATACATAAATAAAGTTTATTGAAAAAAATCAAGCACAGGGCCAGGGAGATTAGCTCAATCCCTGGTACTGCAAAACAAACAAACAAGAGAATCAGTCACAAACTCCAGAAGCTGCCCTCCCTGTCTGCTTGAGGCTTTGGGGGGACAATCAGATACAAACCATAACACTGAGTAAGCACATAGAAGCCAGCAGCTTCAAGAAATTTATGGAGTTTCTTTCTTGTAACCAGTTTCTGCTATCAGATACTGTAGCCAGCCCAGCTTTGTTTTGTTTTTGGTTGTTACAAGGTCTCACTACACAACTCCGACTCATAGTGATCCTCTTGTTTTCAGCCTCCACAGCACTGGGATTATAGGCTTGCATCACTACTCCTGGACTCTGTGGCCAGCTCAGCCCACCCTGGGGGCAAGGCTGGTGAGGCCTGTGGTGTCAGGGATCTGAACCACGGTCCCTGCACTTCCCTAAGCTTGCCTAAGTAGGCACTTCAGTTCGCTGAGCTATCTTGCCGACTCTTGTAGCACAGCTTTTGTGTACGTAGCCCGTAAGGAAGAAGACAAGACAATCGCTACAACATCGGTAGTTTGGAGACCTTACGCTGTGTTAACAGACAGGGCAAGTATACTGCTTGATGCAAGAGGGGGCTACCTTGGGACAGTGTTGATCACCAAAGGGGCGTGATTGACAGCAAACCCCGGGGTGTGTCCTTTGTCCATACTTCTGGAAATGAATCTCTAAATTTCAGGGTTATGGTTATCAGGCATTTCAGGCTGATGTAAGCTCTATTCTTCCTCTGGGGGTACAGTCAGAATCAACATCAAGTTGGGAACAGTGGACCCAAGTGTGAAAGGGGCTGGTCATATCCCCAGAGAGGTAGAGGGCATTCAAACATGAACAAGAATTCATGCTTGAAGCCAGGGATACAGCTCAACAGCATAAACACCTGCCTGGCAAGCACAAGGTCTTGAGTTCGATTCCCAGAACCCAAAAAAGCACTCAAGTTTGATAAAATGTCCATTGATCTTATAGGATCTGCATTGGCGGAATTTTTCAGCGGCGTCTCCAGTGAGTAAATTCAGTAACTTTAGACAGGCTTATTGGCTTCTTGCCTCCCTCCTTAAGGTCGATCAGCAAAGTAGTATGGTATTGATCCATGACTTCATGGCCCTCTGTCACATTACAGCCCCAGATTGGACATACCCAGAGGAGGAGAGCATCAGGATCAACTACAGTAGTGGGGACATTTGACTTTAACCAGGTTCGGGCCACATGTAAAATGTGGCAGCATTCTATAGTATTAAACAGAGTCAGGAGTTGCTGACAGTCTTTCCATGTTGGCAGGTGGGCACACAGGTGTGGAGCCAAGATGGGAGAGTTCTTAACCCTTTATGGCAATTGAGTCCAAGCGACCTAGCCTTTCTTCTCAGGATCTTCTCATTTTAGCCTTTCGACAAAAGAAACTTTTTTTTAAACTTTATTTATTTATATTATGGCCAGCTCAGCCTGCCCTGGGGGTGGGGCTGGCACAGCATGTGGTGCCGGGGATAGAACTATGGTCCCTATGCCTGCCTAAGCTTGCCTAAGCAGGTGCTTTAGACCGCTGAGCTATCTCGTCGGCCCAACAGAAGAAACTTTTAAGAGTTCTTACAGATGAGTAGGGAGTGGGGAGTGAAGCCACAGGTGTTGGCAGCAGCTGCCTAGCCAACAAGGCTACTAAAGAATTCTCAGGAAGAATGGGTCCTTTTTCCTTTTTTTCTCTTTGACATGCCGAGAATGGTTTGGTTTCATTTTTAGCTCTGTAAAAGCCTCTTTTCCTGCAGTCAGTGACTGTGGGTTTTAACTGATCAGTTCCCATTCTATCTCCCCACAGTGTATGTTGTGTACCCTTGAAGGATGGTGCAGCAAAGGGCGGGTGCCCCTCAGAGACCACTCGGATGCCCACCTGGCCACGCCCCTCAAGGGGACTTTGGTGTGACTTAGCTAAGGAGAGTGCAAGGCCTCTGTGATGCCACATGTCAACCACCATGGAATCCCAGGCGGTGGCCCCATCAGCCACCACAGCCAGTGCTTCCCAGTTGCAAAGACAGAGCAGCCTATTCCTTACTCTGTCAGTTCCACTCACTCACATTCATTCAGCAGGCACTGAGAGGCTAAACATTCCAACTCCCTTTCCCTTGAGGGTGGCCTAAGCTAAGAAGACTCTGTCAAGCTGTTCTGCTCCAACTGAGCAGGACTGACAGACTGATTAACTGGGTTGCCCCTTGTCTTAGTTGCTTTTACTTGTTGCTGGGACAAATACCCAACACTCAAAATAAGGAAGGAAAGGTTTATTTAGCTCACAGTTGCTGGAGGTTTCAGTCTATATTCGGCTAGCCCAAGGCTGAGTGGAACAGGGCAGAGAGCATCCAGTTCATGGCAGCAGAACAGCAACAATTGCAACAGAGGCAACAGACCAACCAGGGCACAGAGAGCAACAACCACCGGCTGTCTGTCTCTCTTTATATTACATTCAGGCTCTCTGCCTTAGCCTATCCACCTTAGGCCACACCAATAATCCCAGGACTCAGACCAATAATCCCATTAGTACTGAAACACATAATCCCAGTGGATCATGAATCAAGTCTCAAACTCCAGAAGTCCTCGCCCCATGATTGCATGAGGCTTTGGGGGGACAACTAGACACAAATCATAACACTCCCAGAGGTCTTACTAGAATCAGACAAACAGGCAGACAGATTGAGTCCTCCTCCCTTTGGGGTTTGGTGTCAGTCACTCAAGTTGGGAACCAGGAATCCTCCTCCAGACCTCTGAGGAGACTCAGAAATCTCAAGGGCACAACTTCCCATGGGGACCTGGAGAGGTCCTTGCTCTAGCATGAGGGCCACAATTGGTAGCTAAACAGGTCAGCACAGTTGGTCCTCCTGACCAACACACAAATACAACAGCATGCAGAAACACTGAAGTTGGGGCTGGGGAGATAGCTCCATGGCACAAGTGCCTGCCTGGCAAGTGCAAGATGGTGTATTGAAACCCCGGTCCTGCAAAAAAAAAAAAAAAAAAGAAAGAAAGAAAGAAACACTGAAGTGACATCCAAGTATACTGGTGGGGGTTGGGAGGGGAGTTTCTTACAATATGATTTACAAGTTCTACTTCTAGTTACAAATCCAACAGAACTGAGTCATATGTCACTAAGGATGGAAAATATATCACAAGGGGTCGGGGAGATAGCTCAGGGACATAAGTGCCTCCCTTGCAAGTGCAAAGTCCTGAGTTCAATCCCTGGTTCTGAAAAAAAAAAAAAAGGAAAATATATCACAGATAAAATTCTGTGAGCCAGGCGTGGTGGCGCACGCCTGTAATCCCAGCACTTGGGAGGTTGAGACAGGAGGATCGGTGTGAGTTCGAGACCAGCCTACACTACAAAAGTGAGCTCAAGGCAAGCCTAAACTGCATAGCGAGACCCTGTCTCAAAAGGACTAAATAAATAAATAAAATTCTGTGGAGAAAGTGGGATGCAACTACACATTTAAAAAGGGGAAGGTCACTGGGTGTGGTGGCATATGCCTATAATCTCAGCAGTTGAGAGGCAGAGGCAGAAGGATCCTTGGGAGTTTGAGACCAGCCTGGGCTACAAAGTGACCTTAAGGCTAACGCCAAGCTGAACTGCATAGCAAAACCTTGTCTCAAAAAGGCAAAAAATAGGGATAGGGATCTTTTAAAACTTATTGAACATTAAGGAATGGCTTAGTTACTATTGTTTTGTTTCTTTGTGTGTCTTTTTTTGAGACAGGATCTCACTATGCAGTTCAGGCTGGCCCTGGCCTTAAGGTCATTTGGTAGCCCAGGCTGGTCTCAAACTCAAAAGGATCCTCCTTCCTCTGCCTCCCAGCTGCTGGGATTACAGTCGTGCACCACTACACCTGGTTTAGTCACATATTTTTATTTTTATTTTTGTGGGACCAGGATTCAAACTCACGACCTTGCACTCACCAGGCAGCCACTTGTGCCATGGAGCTATCTCCCCAGCCCCTAGTCACATATTTTTAAAGAGATGACATGTACTCAGTCACTGTAATATTTAGATTTCAGTTGATATATTTTAAGGATTGTCACAGATACAGCCGGACATTCCTTAAAGCTGTAAAGCTAAATTTTATTGAATAGCTACTGACCATATAGGAAAGAGTTGAGCTCCATTTGATTTATGTAGGGGTGCCTGAGTGTCCTAAAGAGAGGCTGCCGTATTAGGAAGTAGACAGTGAAAAGGGTTGATCTCCATAAACGAAAGTAGTGGCTGTGTTTATAGCAGGGTCATCAATCATGAAGCTAGGATTCCTTCTCCATACAGAGGGACACAGGTATCATACCTCCGCTGATCATAGTAAGTCTGCTAGTTTGAAACAGATCTACAGTTTCAGCTGCAAATTCTTTTTATTAAATGCTCTAGGAAAGAAAGCTCAACAACCTGTGGGCCAAACAACGGCTCTGGTTGGGGTCATCCCAAGCGTGATGGGAGCCCCAGGCACCAATGGGATGGAAGATCTCATGGAATCTTGAGCTCACATTTCTGCGGTTCTCTATTTATTTATGTTATGGCCGGCTCAGCCAGGGGGGGCGGGGGGGGGGGCTGGCGCAGCATGTGGTGCTGGGGATCGAACCGCGGTCCTTGCGGTTGCCTAAGCGGGCGCTTTAGACCGCGGAGCTATCTCATCGGCCCCCTTCCGTAGTTCTCCATAGCAAAACAACTGTTTTGTTCTTGGATACCTGCACTGATGGCTCTCCAGAAGCGGAGTTATGTACATTTTCGGTGCCATGTCCCTTGATCTCTGAAAGATGCAAGAGTGTCCGAGGTTTGAAGACCTACAACAGATACAACCTCCCAAGAGGCTTCGCCTCCTGGGGACGCTGACTCGCTGGCTACCGCCAGCCTCACTAACCCGGACGACCGAGCCCCTCCGCCCGTGCGCTTCCGCTCGCAGGGACGTCGGCACCACAGAGCCGCAGACCCGCGACCTCGCTCCTAGAGCGGCGACGGAAGCTCTCGGGCGGGGCCTCGGGCCAGTTCCGGCCGCAGCGGGCCGGCGGCCGGGCGGGCTTTGTCGGCTGTGGTGCGGGCTTTGTGGGCGGCCTGTGGGGCCGTCGGCGGCTCCGGCGTGAAGTCTTCGCGGTCCTCTCGCCCCTGGGCACCGGGTGAGTGGCGTGTTAAGGGCGAGTGGGGGCTGGGGCCGCCCCGGCCGCGCTTGCTTGTGGCCAGTGGCCCCAGCATATCGCCTGGTCCTGGGTTGGAGCCTGGGTCTTTCTCCCCCGAGCTCCGGTGGTCACAACCCGGCTACCCCGTATCGCCTGCACGCCTCTGGGCCCCGCAGGGATTGCACACCCTGGCCGCCGCAGCGCCCGCGAGTCCGATTTCCGTGTGGCGGGGTTCAAGCCCCTGCGCCACCGTCGGGCTTCTGCCCGGCTGTGTGTGGCGCTGCCTGCGGCATCACTGCCGCTCTGCTCGGGCTGCGTGAGCTTGGCGCTTCTGTGCTCAGGATCCGCAGTATCCACACACACCATTGCACTGCTGTAGTAGAGGCCCAAGAGGGAGATGGAGGTGTGATGAGCAAAACCAGCCCTAGAACTGGGGCCCGGCGGAGAATTCCCAGAGGAGGCGAGGCGAGGTGGTCTTTTACGCTGTCCTAGCTATTCCCCGAAGCTTCTCTTTTCTGTAGGATTTTATGAATTTTACGGTCGTCTCTCTGCTGATGCCAGGGACGTTTTGCCCCCTTTCCACTGTAGCTGTGTCACGGCTAAGGATGCTCAGGGCCTTAGCATGCCAGAGGTCTGCAGGGGCATTTGTGGAGTGCAGGTGTTGAGCTGAGACTTTCTCTGTAGAGCTCACAGTTGAAGCTGCCCTGCAGTACTCTAGACCTCTCGTTTCTCTGAGATGTAGTATCAATGGCTGAGAGAAATGTCTTTTGCCTACCTGGGATCTCATAGATGACCGTTGTCCCGAGTCTTTAGGCAATACTCATCCCATGTCCACAGACAAGGGATCTTTGTCCCTGTGAGGGATGTCACGTTACATAGAATCTTAATATCTGCTTTAACCGTACCGAAGGTACAGAGAGATATTTCTCAGTCCTCCAGACTTTTACTGGAGTTCAGGGGATGGATTCCTGGTTTTCCTAGAGTGGTCTTGGTAACGATAAGGAGAGAGGGCAGAGCTGGGAAGGCCCTGACAGCGCTCAAGAGCTCAGCTGGAGGTGGAAGGAGAGGTGAGGGAAGTAATGATGGAGGGACAAGGTGGCACCACTGAAGCAGTTCAGGGAGCCCTGAGTGGTGCGGTAGGTTATGGAAGACGGCTGGTGAAAGAATCCTGGGATTGTCAGACAAAGAAAACTCATCAGTGCTCTTGGGTGAGCCCTAGGAGGGGATTAACCGGCACCTGGAAGTGATGGTTGAACCCAGGGACTTGGCACTGAGCTACCTCCATAGCCCTTCTTACTGATTTTTTTGAAAAATTAAAAATTTTTAAACGTATTTATGTATTTATTTGATACAGGGTCTTGCTACGCATTTCAGACTTGTAGTGATCCTCCTGTCTCAGCCTCCCCAGTGCTGGGATTATAGGTGTG
This sequence comes from Capromys pilorides, assembly GCA_004027915.1. NCBI lineage: Eukaryota > Metazoa > Chordata > Mammalia > Rodentia > Capromyidae > Capromys > Capromys pilorides. The sequence goes on from PVKN010000566.1 coordinate 53,002, forward strand.
CTGTTCCAGGCCAGCCTGGTTCTGGGGCCAGCACAGCATGTAGCACTGGGGATCCATCTCAGGTCCTTGCATTTTCCAGGCAGGTGCTTAGAATGCAGGGCTACCTCCTTGGCCCCATTTTTTTTTTTTTTTTTTAAATTTAATTTTGAGAAAGTCTTGTAAGTGGCCCTGCATGGACTAGAACTTGTGATACTGCTGTCTCAAGTATCCCAGAGTAGGGAGGCTACAAGTTCATCGCCAGGCCCAGGGAGCTGGCTTTACTTCTGTTTGATCTTGAGCAAGTCATCTCCCAGAGCCTCATGGATGTTTGTAAAGGAAACATGGAAGACTTACCACTAGGAGTGCCCGACAGCTGCAGCGCTCGGATGCCTCCGTGGCAAGTGCACGAGCTTCTGATGGAGCTCGCTAGCTCACTTTTGTTTTCCTTAAGGGTGAAGCTCAGCAAACCGTCCTTCTTTTCTTTAGGACTTGAGCAACAGGTAGTGACTGGCTAAGAGCCAAGGTCAGAATGTCCCTTTACCAGTACAGATGCAGAATCTAAGCTTCTGTGCTTTAAAGGGCGCCCTCTGAGCACCCCAGTGTGAGTGCTGCCCATGCACAGCTTTGGGTGTGCATTTAGACCATTTCACATAAATTTCTTTTTTTAAACTTTATGTGATGGCTGGCTCAGCCTGCCCTGGGGATGGGGCTGACGCAGCATATGGTGCTGGGGATTGAACCACAGTCCTTGTGGTTGACTAAGCTTGCCTAAGCTGGCGCTTTAGACCACTGAGCTATCTCGCTGGCCCTCACATAAATTTCTTTTCCCAACAGATCCCATATTTTATAGTGGAAAAGTGTCAGCTATGCTTCTGGTATAGATTTATTTCTTGAAACTACTTGAAGTAAAAAAGTATTGATTTAATTATATTTATATTCATAGAAGAAGAGCAAAGAGATTTCTGATTTTAACCATATATGGTAACACATTGCTGTAATTCTGACACTCAGAGCCTGAAGCAGAAAGATTACAAATTCAAGCCCAGCCTGGACAGCTTGGTGAGACCTTGTCTAAGAAGGGCTGTGAGTGTAGTTCAGGGTAAAGATCCTGGGTTCAATTTCCAGTCCCACCCCACCTCCCTCTGCAATTGCTAATTTTGAGACAAAAGGGTTTTTTTTTTGGGGGGGGGGTACCAGGGATTGAACTCAGCACTTTGCACTTGCCACGCAGGCACTTATCTCGCCAGCCGTTCTTTTTTCAATAATGAGTTTATTGTTCATTCATTTGGGAGTGTTAGGGATTAAATTCAGACTTATGCATGCTAGACAAAGACTCTGCCACTGAGCTACAGCCTCAAGGCAAATGTTTCTTCAAAGCAGGGAATATTCTTTTTTGAGGGGAGGGTAGATGGGGCCTCAGTTTGTAATGCAAACTAGCCTTGAACTGCATGTGCCACCACACCCAGAAGGAATATGCTGTTTTAAACATTTCCTCTAAAGTTAAAAAAAAAAGTATATAAAAGCAATTAAGAGGTACACAAATGGTTTGAAAATACATTCTGAACAGATGCAAGCTTGTTTGCAGGTAGTGTCACTTAAAACATAAAAAGCAGCTGGGAGCAATAGCATCTGCATATGGTCCCAGCTACTTAGAAAACCAAGACTAGAAGATTATAAATTCAGGAGCAGCCTGGGCAATTTAAGCAAGACCCTATCTCAAGAATAACAAAGAGCCAGGTGTGGTGGAGCAGGTCTGTAATCCCAGCAACCTGGGAATACCTGGGAGGCGGAGGCATGAGAACTGTCATGAGTTTGAGACCAGTTTGCACTACAAAGTGAGACTCTGTCTCCAAAATAAATAAATAAAAAGAGTTGGAGATTTATCTCAGTGGTATAGCACTTGCCTACTATGGGTAAGGGCTTGGGTTCAATCCCTAATACTGCAAAGGAGAAAAGAAAGTCATCACTGTCTCAGTTACTCTTCTCTCATTGCTGGGACAAATACCTGACACCCATAACAAAGGAAAGAAGGGTTTATTTAGCTCGCAGTTACTGGAGGTTTTAGTCCATACTCAGCTGGCTCCAAAGCAAAGCGGCACATGGCAGAGGGCAGCCTTTCATGGTGGCAACAAAGAGCAGAGAGCAAAGGAAGTGTGGGCAACAATGGCTACAGAAAACAAGTCTCCCTTAAGCTGTATTTAGGCTGTCTGCCCCAGGCTGGGTGTAATACTCACAACCATAATCCCAGCAGCACTCACACCCATCTTCCTAGTTGAATCATGAGTTAATCACAAACTCTAGAAGTCCCCATCCTATGACTGCATGAGGCTTTTGGGGGGACAACTAGACAAACCATAACATTCCACCCCTGGACCCCCAAAGTTTCATGCACATCCCTTCATGCAAAAGGCATTTTAGTCCATTTCTAAGAGTTGCCAAAGTCTTAGTAGTTTCGGCATTGCTGAAAAGTTCAAGACCCAAATCTCCAAGATGTAAAGCAAATTCAGCTATGAGCCCTTGTACAAATGAAAAGTTAAACACTTGATCCACAGTCCAGGCTTTTCTAAACTTCTGAGGTTTCCAGTGCACATTGAGCTTCTCTCTCTGCACACATTGCCCTCTCAGGGGCACACTGCCTGGTCTCCCAGGCCTTCTGAAATTGACATGGATGCCTTCTTAACCTCAGAACTCCTGTGTTCTACAAGTACCTAAAACCAATGCCACATGAATGATGCCAAGGTCTCCTGCCAGCTGGAGCAGTAACCAGGCTTTCTTCTCTCTTGGTTGTAGGGGTTGAATACCTGGGTCACTGAGCACTCTGATACTGATTCTGAGGAACAAATTCTCCATGTTGCCACCATTCTGGAACATGGGGCTATATGGCTTTCTCCTCAAAGCAAAGTCCCTGACCTTTGCAATTCTAGGCTGCAGATGTGGAGAACTGCCACCTCCAGTGATGCCCTCAGGCCATCCTTTCCATTATGTCTTTTCTTCCTGGCAATGGAGATCCTCCACAGATTTATTGGAGTTTCCTTTCTGGCCAAACTCACAACATTTTTGTCTTTTTTGAGACAAGGTCTCACTATGCAGTTCAGGCTGGTCTTGAGTTCGCACTGATCCTCCTGCCTCATCCTCCCAAGTGCTGGGATTACAGGTATGCACCACCATGCCCGGCTCAAACTCACAACATTTTAAATTATTCTACTGGGCTTGATAGCCATGCTACCACCTCAATATTTAGCTGCTTTGAAATATCTTTGAAAGATTAATCAGTCCGCCATGTTTAATCTCAGTCTCAGGCAGTCTCTAGACACAAGGAAAATTCAAACTTCGGGCCAAGCCATAACACAAATCATCCAGAGTCCTACAACCAATGCAGTCCTTTTTCCCAGCAGAAGCCTCCCCAGCCTGGCCTCTACAGGCAGGATTTCTATCAACCTTCTGGTCTTCTGAGCTCTGACCAGAATCTCCCCTACAGAAGAGCCAAAGCTGTTCCAGCACTTCACTTGTAAGTGACATCTCCAAGCTTTTTCTTTTTTTTTTTTTTTTTAAATTTTATTTATTTATTTATTTGTTTGCTTGTTGTGTTTGTTTTGTTTCTTTATTTATTCATTTTGTGGCTGGCTCAGCCTGCCCTGGTGGTGGCGCTGGCGCAGCATGTGGTGCCGGGGATCGAACTGCAGTCCCCGCAGTTGCCTGAGCCCTACTAAGCAGGCGCTTTAGACCACTGAACCATCTCGCCGGCCCCTCCAAGCTTTTTCTATCTCTTACCATAAGCCACTCGCAGAAGCTTGCAATCCACATGGTCAGGTATAGCCACAACAACGACCCCACTTCTCTGGTACCAAATTCTGTCTCAGTTATTTTTCTCTCTTTGCTGGAACAAATACCAGACACCCCAAATGAGGGAAGGAAAGGTTTATTTAGCTCACAGTTACTGGACGTTTTAGTCCATACTCCGCTGGCTCCAAGGCGGAGCGGCACATAGCAGAGAGCAGCCTTTCATGGTGGTAGCAAAGAGCAGAGAGCAAGTCTGTCTCCCTTAAGCTGCATCCAGGCTGTCCACCCCAGGCTGGGTGTAGTCAAGAGTTAATCACAAACTCTAAAAGCCCCCACCCCATTACTGCATGAGGCTTTGGGGGGACACCTAGATGCAAACCGTAACAGGTGTCACTCCTAAAATGAGAGTCTGTACCTCCACCTCACTCTCATCCCCTCCTTTTTATTATTTGACCTTTGAAACCAATTCTCACTTTGTAAATGTTCATAGTTCAGACTGACCTTGAGCTCACTGTGTAGCCCAAGCTGGCCTCAAACTTGGGGCGATCCTCGTGCCTCAGCCTCCTAAGTGCTAGAGTTACAGATGTGTGCAACCATGACTGGTTCTCTTTTTAAGTTTAGAAGAATGGCAAGGCTTAGCACATAAAATTACTTTCAAAATACTAATTCTAGCTGATCTCTAAGCAAAATATCCCATTAAAGTGATCTCACACTTGGAAAGGGAAAAAAAAAATCTCACAGTGAGAAAATGGACACCTGAGTCGGACTAATCTACTTTGAATTTAGCTCTAACCCTTTATTTCAGTGATTCTGAACGATTTATGTTCTAGTTTAGTGTGTTCTGTTGTGAGAGAGCATACCTCACCCCTGAGGAGGGGAGGACTCCCTGAGCCAGTGTAGGTCTTTTGCTCAGCATGGTGCTTGGCTGAGCTTTGAGGGCCTGGTAAATAGTCCCTCCCCCTTTCTGGGTTCTGAGCTGGTTGAGGTTCACCAGTAAGGCATGTGAACACCTAAAGTTCACCTTCATTCCAGCCTGAGGCTGGAGGGACCTTGGCCTTCTTCAGACTGAATGCCAGTAAGACTGATACCCACTAGGTGGCAGCACTGTGTGGCGCCCGTCTCTCCTCATGGGTCTTTCCCTGCTTAAAACTCAGGACTTTGGGGAGCAGAGCAGCTCATGGCTGATCAGAGGAGTAGACAGCCCGCTTGAACTGGAAAGCCTAGATCTTAATCTGCCAGCTCATTGCCTTCCCTGGGGTGGATGCTGGCTGTGGCGTGGTAGGGCAGAGGAGAGCTTTACAAGGTTTTGAGTAGGGGAAGAAAAGCCAGATTTATGCTTGTGGAAGAGAAATCGAGAAGGGAGAAATGGAGGCAGGTTCACGGGCCTGTGTCAAAAAATGATGGTGGAAGATATGCTGGAAGTTAGTGAAGGCTCAGCATACAGGTCTGCCAATGGGTTGGACGTGGAGGGTGGACAAAGAAAAGTGAGGTAAGGGCTCCCGGTATTTGTGGCCTGAGCAAATGGGTGTTGGAGCTCTAACTAAAGAGTTGCAGATTCAAGGAGAAAATCAGAAGTTTGACACATCAGGCTTGAAAAGCTTCAGAGAACATCCAGGCGAAGGTATGATTAGAGCTAGTCAAGATTAGAAGTTAAGTGGCTGGCGAGATGGCTCAGCCGTCTAAAGTGCTTGCTTAGGCAAGTTTAGGCAACCATAGAGACCGCAGTTCGATTCTGGGCACCACATGCTGCACCAGCACCACTTCCAGGGCAGGCCGAGCTGGCTGTAAAAAAAAAAAAGATTAGAAGTTAAGAAGACAGAATGGGGCATGGAGGCACACGCCTGCAATCCCAGCATTTGGGAGGTTGAGCCAAGAGGATCTCTGCGAGTTCAACACCAGCCTGGGGGCTACAAAAGTGAGCACAAGACCAGCCCGAACTCCATAGGCTACTCTGTCTCAAAAAAAATTGAGATAGTTAGGCTACAGTCAGAGTGCATATTTTAGCAGTGGAGTCCATCTGTCTCCTAAAATGGGTGTGCTCACCTCCAGAGTGAAGTGGGTAGAAACTGGAGCTGGGCGGGGCTCTGGTGTCTTCAGTGGATACCCTAAAGGAGTGGTCAGTGAAAAGGGACAGAGCCTGGAGAGGCTGTCCCAGAAACGCTTTGACAAGGTGACTCAGAAGCAGAGGAGTCGCTGGCTATCGGCCTCTGCCAGTAGTTGAATTGGAGGCTATGGCTGGCCCTGCTGGGTAACGTGATAGACTGTCGGAGTATAATTCTGATTAGAGTAAGTTTAAAGATGTAAAAGAGATGAAGAAACAAGTCCAGTGAGGGTTGCTGTAAAGAAGTAGAGTGATGAAGTAGTCCTTGGGGGAAATAGGGCCTAGGAAGTGAGGGAGTTTTGCTTATGTTCAAAACATTCTTTTTTTGTGGTACTTGGGATCAAGTCGCAAGCCTTGGGTAAGTGAAGCATGTACTCTACTACTGATCTACACCCCCACCTCTGTTTCCTTTTGAGACTGGATCTCACTGTGTTACCTAAACTGGCCTTGAACTCATAAGCTCAAGTGACCCTTCCATCCCAGCCTCCCCACCCTGTAGCTGGGACTACAGGCATGCTGCCGAGTTAGACTTTCAGGTGGGAGAAGTTCTAGCATTGCGGTATGTGATGCACCTGGGGCTGCTGAGAGAAAAAGGAGCTCATTGTGTCATAGAGAATGTGAATGATGGCAGGAGGAACTGGGAGGGAAAGGGAGGGTCTAGAGTACAAGGACAATTAAACTCAACAGAAGGGAGAGCACATGGGTACAGATGTGGGTAGGTGGAGGAAGTGGGCATTCTGTCTCACCACTTCTGTTTTCTCCTCGAAACTTGAAGTGAGGCCATCAACTGAGGGGTAGGAGGGGACACTTCAAAAGTGAGGTAAAGGGGCTGGCGAGATGGTTCAGTGGTCTAAAGCGCCTGCTTAGGAGGGCTCAGGCAACTGCGGGGACTGCAGTTCGATCCCCGGCACCACATGCTGCGCCAGCGCCACCACCAGGGCAGGCTGAGCCAGCCACAAAATGAATAAATAAAGAAACAAACAAACACAACAAGCAAACAAATAAATAAAATAAAATTTAAAAAAAGCAAAAAACAAAAAAAACAAAAGTGAGGTAAAGCAGGAGAGTTAGGGGCTGTAGCTTTTGCAGCCATTGGGTTGAGCTATAAATGTGGAATACTCCAGTCAGCAAGCATGCAAACAGGTCAGGATGCAAGTTGAATCTAACCAGAGTCCCACGCACACTGCACAAGGAAAAAGTACAAGAAGTTGGGAGTATATGAAAAGGATGATTGTGCAGGAGTCCCTCATTTCCACAGACACCAAAATCTGTGGAGCCCAAGTCCCTTGTGAGGTGCAGTGTTTGCATGTAACCTATGCATAGCCTCCATGTGCTATAAATCATTTCTAGATGACTTGCCATACCTAACACAGTGTAAATGCTACATAAATAGCCATACAGTGCTGTTGCTATTAATTTTAGGCAATAACAGGAAAAAGTTTCTGCATGTTTAGTGCAGACAGTGTTTTTTGAATGTTTTTAATACAGAGTTGTTTGACTCACAGATGTAGAACTGAGGTGTGCAGGGCTGAATGCTGGGTGGGAGGAGCTGCGCCAGCGAGTTCTGGGCAGGAAGCAGAGACCTCTGTAGCTATTGTAAGCAGCAGTGGCTTTGATCCAGGGAACTAGAAGACAAAATCACTGGAGAGGCTGCAGGACTGGACTGGAAGTTCAGAAGTTCTAAGTGGATTTGGTTCTTGGGTGAGCTGCAACTCTGTTAGCACTATGGCCACATGTAACATGTAGCCTCAAGTAAATTTAGTACCATGGACCACAGTAGATGGGGATGAAGGCAAGATACAAAGGACTGGACCTGGTATGGTGGTGCATGCCTGTAATTCCAGCACTCAGGAAGCTGAGGCAGGCAGATTGTGACTAGTTGCAGGCCAACCTGGGGTATATAGTAAGAGCCTGTTTTTTAAAAAAGATATGAAGAAATAAGAGACAGTGATCAGGCCTTGATAAATTTCAGCATTCATTTAGAAACATGGATCTTAGTTTTTGAGTAGAGTCCAAGTTATATCCGTGACCCTGCCTCACATTCAGGAGGCACAGAGGATCAGCACAATGCTGTGTATTATAATTCTAGAGTTCAGCATGTCAGAGATAGAGTCATAAGAGATTTCCCGAGTGAAGATGGCTGTTTGAGGTAACAGTGTGGGGCAGGAGTGTGGGCACAGGAAACAGTTGAGTCCTCTATGTGCTTCAGTAGCTTCTTGTTAACAAAGGGGGAAAAATAATTTTTTCTTGTTTCAGATTCTGCTGCAGAATGAGATGGTGATGAGAAGGTGACTCCAAAGCTTGAATTTCTGAGGATGAAAATTCCCATAAGGCGATGTCAGACAGACTCCCAGTAATGGAGCACCCTAATTCTGGGTCTAGGGAAGTATATGAAGCCAGATTAGGGCAGCTATTGGGAAACGCAGAAGGACAGAGTCTAGGGAGTCCCCTCTCTCAGGAGGATGGGTTCAAACAAGTTACAGTGACCCACTGGAAAATCCAAACAGGAGAGGCTGCCCAGGTATGTAGTAAGCCAGGGAGAAATGCTATTCTGAACCCAAACCTTCTTATACTTCAAAGAGAGTTTGTGGAAGGAGAGTCCCATCCTTGTGGTATTTGTGGTAAAAGTTTCCCATTTAACTCAGACCTAGTTAAACATCAGATTTCTCATACTGGGGAGAAGCCTTATAAATGTGAGCATTGTGGGAAAGACTTCAGTCAGACCTCACACCTTGCAGAGCACCAGCGAGCCCACACTGAAGACAGATTGTATGTGTGTAATGTGTGTGGGAAAGACTTCGCTCACTACACAGACCTTGCTGAACACCAGCAAGTGCATATGGGAGAAAAGCCATTCCGATGTGCTCAGTGTGCAAAAGCATTTTGTCACAGCTCAGACCTCCTTCGGCACCAGAGAGTTCACACTAGAGAAAGACCTTTTGAGTGCAAAGAGTGTGGGAAAGGCTTCAGTCAGAGCTCCTTACTCATTCGACATCAGAGAATCCACACAGGTGAAAGACCTTATGAATGTAATGAGTGTGGAAAATCCTTTATCAGGAGCTCCAGCCTTATTCGGCATTACCAAATCCACACAGAAATAAAGCAGTATGAGTGCAAGGACTGTGGGAAGGCCTTTCGCCACCGTTCAGACCTCGTTGAGCACCAGAGGATTCATACTGGGGAGAGACCCTTTGAGTGTAATGAGTGTGGGAAGGCCTTTATTCGGAGCTCAAAACTTATTCAGCATCAGAGAATTCACACTGGAGAGCGGCCCTATGTTTGTAACGAGTGTGGGAAGCGCTTCAGCCAGACATCCAACTTCACTCAGCATCAAAGAATCCACACTGGGGAGAAACTCTACGAGTGTGATGAATGTGGAAAGGCCTTCTTCCTGAGCTCCTATCTTATCCGGCACCAGAAAATCCACACTGGTGAGCGGGTATATGAATGTAAAGAATGTGGAAAGGCTTTTTTGCAGAAAGCCCATCTCACAGAGCATCAGAAGATCCACACGGGGGACCGACCATTTGAGTGCAAAGACTGTGGGAAAGCCTTCATCCAGAGCTCTAAGCTGCTGCTCCACCAGATTGTGCACACCGGAGAGAAGCCCTATGTATGCAGTTTCTGTGGGAAAGGCTTCATCCAGAGGTCAAACTTCCTCCAACATCAGAAGATGCATACTGAAGAGAAGCTGTATGAGTGTAGTCAGCTTGGAGAGGATTGTACACCACCCCCGGACTTTATCCAACAGGAGGGCCTTTCCCTAAGTGAGACTCCTACATGTTTAGATGAGAGGTCTACAGGGCAAGAGGGACATATGGATAACTTATGATCACTAACTCATAGAGTAGTGTTTAGAGGTGGGTAGAAATAGGGTTCTTACGGTTTGCAAGCTTTGAATGATGTGTCAGTTTCTTGAATCACAAAGGAGCTGTGTTTGGAGAGGTCTGGTGTCTGCCACTGTAGCCAGCTAACTACACTGGCTTTGAACTAGAACAGGTTGGGGAAGAAAAGATTTCTCGATTGTACTGACAAATACAACCCACACTTGAATGCAGTCCTTTCAGAGCAGAGCTATGAATTTAGTCTTATTACTTAAGAGAGGGTTGTCTATCAGGCTAGAGAAGATTCTCTCATGCAAAACCCCCAGTGAATTATCTGCTGTCCTGGAATGACCTCCAAACGCCCATGTTCTGTGTCCTGAAGCTTTTATGGCCTTGACTGATCAGTTCCTGGCCACACAGTTGGTGTGTCACACTTGTCACTATCCACACTGTTCTGCTGACTAGCTCGTCTTGCAAGTCTCTGACATGTCAAGGAACATTTCCCTTGCACTTAGACAGCAAATGTCCTAGGCTTTTAGGGCTCATTAATTATCACTTGCTACTGAATTATCAATTATTTGTCTTTACAATCAGTTCCTGGATAGTGACCATGTCCTGATTGATTCATACATCCCCAGTGCCTGGTATATGGCCATAAAAACATCCCCATGTTTGTGTAATTAGCAGCTCTTGCTCTGTCCTTTCAGTATTGCTATTTTACAAGTTTTAGGGGTTCTGTGTTGGTATGATCTAGTCTGTTGGACATATCTTCTCTCCTACACCCCTTAATGCCTTCTGCTCCTGCCTGAGAGTTGCAGAGTTGCCTGTCTCTATTGGCTCCCTCCCATTGCCACCTGTAGCCTCACCTGAAACTGCCTACAGCCCTCATTGGCCCCAGATACTTGAGGGGTACACTGCACAATTGTTCTAGCTCATTATGTCTTTGGGGGAGCATTCTTATGTCTTCATCACTTTTCTTGTCAGTGAGACATCATATCTGATAGCCATAACTTAAAGGTGGAGAGGTTTATTTTGGCTCAGTTTCAGAAGTTTCAGCCCAAGGAAGAAATGGCATAGTAGAAGGGCTTAGCAGAGGAGAGTTGCTTGTGTCATAGAGGCCAGAAAGCAGAGCGCAAAAGGAGGAGGCAGAGAGGGAGCTAATAGCTTTCCAAGTTATGTCCCCATGGACCTGCCTTTAACTGGGCCCCGATTCATAACACCACAGTGAGCTGCTAGATTCAGTGGATGAATCTCCTGAAGAGTTGGTCTTCCCACGTACCAATCACCTTCCAAAAGCCCTACCACTGAGCACGTGAAAGATTTGGAGGACAATTTAGATCTAAACCATGACAGCAGCTCCAAGATTGACTTAACAGTTTCTTGCCCTCTGGTTCACGTTATCACTTGTTTGTATTGTATTGAGATCTGTAAGGAATAGTCCTGGATATTGGGAAAACAAAGTAAAGAGGCCATCTGCCCTGCAGTAGAGTGGAATGCAGTGAGAGAGACGTGGTGTTGCAGGGAGAAGTGCCAAGATGGGGGAAGTAAGCTCCAGGGCTTGTAGGAGCGTCAGGAGGTGACTAATGAGTGGCATGACAGATGTGGGAAGACTTCACATTTGAACTAGCTCAGAGGCCAGTGGGTTCTCCACTGGAGGAGAAAGGGTGATTTGGGAGAGGGACCCCTGAGACAGGCTGGCTCCACAGGCTGCTGCTTGGTTGTGCTGGAGAGCAGGCAGCGTTGGCCCTTGGCAAAGTCCTGTCAGCCACACTGCTCACCTTGGCCTTTGATTTGTCATCGTCTTCATGTTAACCAGCTTTGAGATGATTTTAAAAACAGAACATTTTTTTTCTTTTGGCCCATAAAGGCATATTTTGAGTTCTTAGCTAATCCCAACAGTTTTTGAGAGAACAGAGTTCAAAAGGACATACAATATCCACTTTGAAAGACTCACTAGAGAGGGCCGGCGAGATGGTTCAGTGGTCTAAAGCGCCTGCTTAGGAGGGCTCAGGCGACTGCAGGGACTGCAGTTCAATCCCCGGCACCACATGCTGCGCCAGCGCCACCACCAGGGCAGGCTGAGCCAGCCACAAAAATGAATAAATAAAGAAACAAACACAACAAGCAAACAAATAAATAAATAAATAAAATTAAAAAAAAAAAAACACTAGAGATGCTTCAGATGATGGAAAAATAGGTGATGTGAGATCATTTTAATCAATTCAGAAGAATGTGTACTTTTAAATGTGCAGAGCTTTGGGAAATACCTATATCTGAATATCTACCATCAATAATCAAGAAAAATTTCCACCTAAAAGTTCTCTTTCCCTTTCCCATCAGCCCACCTCCCACCCCAGTAACCAGTTGTGTCATTTTATATTAGTATTGTTTATCCTAGAACCACATACATGTGGACTTGTATGTACTCATTAGTGTCTGACTTCTGACCCTTCAGTGGTTTTAGGTTCAACCACATTTTGTGTCTTGTTGCTGACTAATATCCCATTGTGTAGAGAAATCATCATTTGTTACTTATCAATCTGTTTGTGGAAATACAAGTTTTCAGTTTTGACTCAAGAAGCAAATTTGCTGGGGTTTGTAGCTTAGTAATAGGGTCCTTGCCTGACATGCATGAGGCCCTGGATTTGATCCTTACTATTGCAGAAGAGAAAAATAATTGCTAGCCAGGTGTGGTCACATGTGCTTGTTCTTCATCTACTTGGGAGGGTGAGGCAGGAGAATTTCAAGTTCAAGACCAGCCTAGAAAGGCTGGGGAGATATCTCAGTGGCATAAGTGTTTGCCTGGCAAGCTCAAGGCCAAGAGTTTGATTCTGGGTATGGCATGCTGTGCTGGCCCTGGACCTCAGGTATGCCATGCCTGCCCTGAAACAGTGTGGTGGTGCATGTTTGTAACCCCAGCACTGGGGAGGCTGAGACAGGAAGATTGCTGCAAGTCTGAGCTGTGTAGCAGCACTCTGTATTGAAAGAATCAAAAAGTAGAGGAAATAAGACCAGCTTGGAGAACTTAGTAAAACCCTGTTTTATAAGGACTGGAGATGTAGTTCAGTGCTTTCTGGGTTTAATCCCCAGCATCACCAAAAACAAAAAAGGAATAAAACTGCCGTGAGCATTTACGTATGTATTTGCACATGTTTTCATTTTTCTTGGACAAGTACGTTTATTGCTGAGTTATAAGGACTTTAGTTCAGTTAGGAGACTAATCAAATACCATCAACTGGGTGGCTTGTAAAGGACAGGAATTTTATTTCTCACAGTGGTGGATACTGGGAGATCCAAAGTACAGGCAGAGGGCTGGGAGATAGCTCAGCAGTCTAAAACGCCTGGTTGGGCTGGCACAGGGGACTGCGGTTCACATGCCATGCCAGCCCAGCCTGCAGGGTGAGCTGAGCCGGCCAGTCAATCAGTCAATAAAATCAAAGCGCAGGCAAGGGCACTCTTCCTCCATAGAAGAGTGTCTTCTCACTGTAAACTCACATGGCAGAAGGGGTCTACAGACCTTTCCCTCTTACAGGGGCATAAATCCCATTCCTGAAGGCTTTGTCCTTTCAGCCGTGGCCAGCACATTATATTAAGTGAACCCTGTTCTCCCTCTTGTTTTAATTTGTACCTGCCTGCTGAATGTTGCAAAGCACCTTTTCAGGTATGGTTGCTGTTCTGCATCACCTTTTGTGATGTGGCCAGATCTTTTGGTCTGTCTTAAATTGGGTTCTCTTACCAATGTTTAAGAACCTTTTCTATACTCTAGAATTTTTGTTTTGTTTTGTTTTGTTTTTTGTTTTGGTATTTTTGAGACGGGGTCTCGCTATGCAGTTCAGGCTGGCCCTGAACTCATTTTTGTAGCCCAGGCTGGTCTCAAAACTCGCACCGATCCTCCTGCCTCAGCCTCCCAAGTGCTGGGATTACAGGCGCATGCCACCATGCCCGGCTTCGAATACATGTTTATCGTGAATATCATGAATATTTTCTTATTCGAGTCTGTGGCTTGCTTTTTCATTTTCTTTTTTTCTTCATGTATTTAGTACAAGGTCTACAGTGTCTCACTACGTAGATCAGACTTGTAGTGATTCTCCTATTTTCAGCCTCCCAAGCGCTGGGATTGTAGGCATGCGTCACCACACCTAGTATGAGTCATAGTTTCAGTGCACCCCAGGGTCAGGGCTGGCACAGCATGACAGGGATCAAACCCAGTTCCTGCACCCGCCTACACAGGTGCTTTAGTTCACTGAGCTGTCTGGCCAGTCCTGCTTTTTCATTTTCTTAATGGTGTTTTTTGAAGCTTAGATTTTAAAATTTTGAGTAAGTACAGCTTAACCAAAAAGAAAAAAATTTTTGAGACAGGTATCACTATGTAGTTGAGGTTGGCCCTGAACTCACTCTGTAGCCTAGGCCAGCCTGTAGCTTGCAGCAATCCTCCTGCCTCAGTCTCCAGAGTGCTAAGATTATAAGCATGCACCTCCACCCCTGGCTTTTTCCCCACTTTCTTCCATAGGGTCTCCTTAGGTAGTTCATGCTGACCCTGAGCTCACTGTAGTGTAGACCGACCTTGAACTTGTGGCAACCCTGCCTCATTCTCCTAAGTGCTAGGATTACAGGCATGCCTGGCAATCAAAATCTATATATGCAGGGGCTGGCGGGATGGCTCAGCGGTCTAAAGCGCTTGCTTTGGCAAGCTTAGGCAACAGCAGGGACCACGGTTCAATCCTTGGCACCACATGCTGTGCCATCCCCGCCCCCAGTACAGGCTGAGCCAGCCATAACATAGATAAATAAATTTTTTAAAAAAATCTGTATATGCGATTTTCTTCATAGTGCTGGGGATTAAATCCAAAGATCCAAAGCCTTCACAGTAAGCTACACTCTCAGCCTCTTTAAACTTTTTGAGACTTTCTCAAGAGAACTTGCTCTGGCTGGGTTTGAACTTGATGTCCTCCTCCCTCAACCTTGCAGGGTGCTGTGATTACAAGCGTGTACCACCATGCCTGAGATTTTTTAAGTTCTAAGAAACATTTGGTTAATCAAGGACATGCATTTTATTCCCCCCACCACAACACACCTGAACTTTTAGCTTTTATAGTTTTGTGCATGATTATTTTGAGAGGTGTATGTGTAGTGTGTATGGATGTGTGTTGAGGACCATCTGGGCGACTTCTTGAAAGAGCAGTGATTGTTTCCATATTGGCTGAGCCTGACCCTATTTCCATGTGTTGATAGGGACAGAGCTGGCGAGGACTTTTCCTTATCCCTTCATTCGGCTTTAAGCAAAGTTGGTCTTTGAGTTGAGTTGGTCTAGCTGAGGTGCTGGTGGCAGTCTTTGAGGATGGCAGGCATATTTTCCTGACCCTCCATCTGCTGCTCCCTAGTGTAAACTGGGACAAAATGGGATGAAGAGCCAACTCTGCACTGTTAGCTAGGATGAGCCTTAAGATAGAAGCTGTGACTTCCTGGGGCTTGAAAGATTACACATCAGAGCTGGAGCACCAGCCCCAAGACATTGGATACTGTCTCAGTTGTGTAGTGCAGATTACTCCTGCAGATCCTTCTCTCTGCATATTGCAGAGGTGATTTCAGGCCGCCTCCCTAGCCCAGCTCACAGCACTCACCTACTTCCTACCGTTCTCACAGTCACTCATCCTCAAGCCACTTGTTTCTTTGTGAGTGAATGAAACCTGGGTTCAGCCCGGGGTCCAGGCCTTTGTTCTGGATAGCCATCACCATGACTGGACTTAGGACCCCTCGGCTTCCCGTACCTATAAATACGTCTTAGTGTCTTTATTCTTGCCATGGGGTTGCACTGGAAGTGGTAGATTTGAATTAACTCACTAGAGTCCCAATAACTTTCCTTGGGATTATAAATGTAAACTTCCTGGGTGGCAGTGAGGACTGGGAAGGGATCAGGATAGATGTGTGGTGTTCTGATTTAACCCAGGAATGTCGACATCCAGCACTCTGGATATACTAAGAGTACATAAGAGTACTAAGCCAGCACTCTGCCAATGAATTATATCTTCAGCCTCCATTCTTTTTGGGGAGGGCAGAGAGATGTTAGGAAGGCTGAATCCAGGCCCGCACACTGAGCTACAGCCCCAGCTTTTTATTATTATTATTATTTTTTAAATAAGATAGGATTGAGTTCAAGGCCAGACTGAACTATATAGTGAAATTCAGTCTTAAAAAACTGAAAATTTTTTATACTTTTTTTTTTAATGGCTTTTTTTTTTTATAAATTTTATTTATTTATGTATGGCTGGCTCAGCCTGCCCTGGGGGTGGGCTGGTGCAACATGTTGTGCCGTGGATAGACCTGCGGTGCCTGTGGTTGCCTAAGCTTGCCTAAGTAGGTGCTTTAGACTGCTGAACTATCTCGCTGGCCCTTTTTTGTCTTTTTTGAGACAGGGTCTAGCTATGCAGTTCAGGTTGGCCTTCAGCTCACTTTTTGTAGTCCAGGCTGGTCTCAAACTCAAACAGATTCTCCTGCCTCAGCCTCCCAAGTGCTGGGACTATAGCCGTGTACCACCATGGCCCAGCTATACTTTATTTTATTTTTTGTCGGAACCGGGGATTGAACTCAGGCCTTTGCGCTTGCCAGACAAGCACTTATTCAACTGAGCTATCTCCCCGGCCCCCAGCCCAGTTATACTTTAAAGTCAATTTTTATTGTTGTTGTAGTATTTAGTACAGGGTTTCGCTACATAGATTGGACTTGTAGTGATTCTCCTGTTTTCAGCCTCCCAAACACTGGGATTACAGGTGTGCCACCACACACAGGCTCATTTGCCATCTCAGCATGTCCTGGGGGTGGACCAGCCCAGCATGCCAGGGATCAAACCCCTGGGTTTGAACCCCAGTGGCTGTGTTCTGCCTAAGCAGGCACTTTAGTCTGCTGAGCTATCTGGCTGGCCCTAAATTCAAATTTTAAGGAAAGGAAAAATGGATAATGAATTTGTCTCACAATAACCTTCAACTTCTGAAAACAGTGAAGATACAGTAGTCACATTCAAGTGAACCTGTAAAACAAACACTTGAGACATTGTTAGCTCTTGTTAAAAATAAATTTAAAAGACAAGATCTTGCTCAACTTGCGCAGGCTGGCCCAAGTAGCTGGCAGTGTAGCCATGCACCACCACATCTGGCTGTGAGTTCATTTTTGTGTGCACCATGCAATGAAGATCAGTATTCGGGTTTCGTCTGTATGGATAGCTAGTTTTCGTTTTGTTTTTGTACCATTTGTTGGAAAACTATACTTTCTCACTGAATAAACTTCCACAATTTTGTAAAAACAAGTGATCATATGTGAGTGGTTTGTTGCTTTCCTTTTGTCTGCGTATTCACCACTAACAGTTTACATTTCTTGTTGAAATCGGGTTTGGAAGTGCTTCAGTTTTTGTTCTATTTTCTCTTTCAATCTGGTCTTATTTATTTATGTTTTTCTTTATAATTGTTATTTTTATTTTTGCTTTTTTACATATCTAGTACAGGGTCTACAAGGTCTCACTACACAGATCAGACTCTAGTGATCCTCTTCTCAGCCTCCCAAGCACTGGGACTACAGGCACATGTCACCATGCCCAGTCTCAATCTCTGTCTCACCACACTCGGGGGTGAGGCCAGCATGGCTGTGGTGCCAGGGATCGAACCCAGCTCCTGCACTCAACCTAAGCAGGCGTGTTAGTTGGCTGAGCTATCTGGCTGGGCGGAAGTGTTTCCTTTTTTCCAAAATTTTATTGTAGAGCCTTCACATTTTTCCATAAGTTTTAGCATTAAGTTGTCAGTTTGTACAAAAAGGGAACCTCTGGGATCTGCCGATCAGTTTAGGTAAAGAAGAAACAGAAAAATATTGAGATGTATAATGTACTTGTACTAAAAACTTTAAAAAGTGAAAAACGACTGGGCATGATGGTGCATGCTTTTTTTTTTTTTTTTTACAGGACCAGGGTTCAAACTCACAACCTTGCACTTGCCAAGCAGGCACTTCTGACTTCAAGCTATCTCCCCAGCCCTGATGGTGCATGCTTGTAATCCCAGTACTCAGGAGGCTGAGGCAGGAGGATTGTGAGTTTGAGGCCCATTTGAGCTACACAGTGGGTTCAAAGCCATAGTGAAACCCTATCTGTAAAGGAAAAAAGTCTGGAAAAAAATCAGTATTAACAATTTTAAGTTTTCAAGGGCCAGCCAAATAGCTCAGCGAATTAAAGCACCTGTAAATAGGCACAGGGGCCAGGTGTTCAATCACCAGGCCTGCTGTGCAGCACCCCACCACATGCTGAGAGGCAGTTGAGACTGAGCATGGTGATGTGCCCATAATCCCAACTCTTGGAAGATTGTAAATAGTTGAATCACTATGAGTCCAATCTAGTAGTGAGACCCTGAACACCCTGTAGACCCTTCCCTAAAAATAACAACAACAACAAAAAAAAAAACAATTGTAAGTTTTCCTTAAGTATGGTATACCATACTTAGTTTCTCTCAGTGTACAGGTCCTTTCATGTTTTGTTAAACTTTTGCATTCCATATTTCCATATGCTACAGCAAGTGTTTAGTTTTTTTAAAAGCAATTTTTCCACTATGTCCACTAGTGTACAGAGGGGCTGGCCAGATAGCTCAGTGGTCTGAAGCGCCTGTGTAGGCAAGCTTAGGCAACTGCTAGGGACCTCTGTTTGATCCCTGGCACCATGTGCCTTGCCACCCCTGCCCTCAGGGGAGGCTGAGCCAGCCTAAATAAATAAATAAATAAATAAATAAAACTTTACTAATTTTGATCTCGTATCCACCAGCCTAGATTAACTCATATATTTTAGTAGTTTTTTTCCTAGATTGCTCAGTGTTTTCTGCATCCATAAGCATATCCTCTACCCATTAAGAATCTTCTTATGTATATATAAACTATTTTTGGCTTTATCGTACCAAGGTATATTTAAATTGTTTTTGTTTTTGCTGATCCCAAGGATTGAAGCAAAGGCTTTGGCACTGAGTTTCATTTCCTGTCCTTTTTTTTTTTTAATTTTATTTATTTATTTATTTGTTTGCTTGTTGTGTTTGTTTGTTTCTTTATTTATTTATTTTGTGGCTGGCTCAGCCTGCCCTGGTGGTGGGGCTGGCGCAGCATGTGGTGCCGGGGATCGAACCGCAGTCCCTGCAGTTGCCTGAGCTTTCCTAAGCAGGCTTTAGACCACTGAACCATCTCG
>PVKN010000567.1:0-34860 GCA_004027915.1 Capromys pilorides
CCTGCAAAAAAAAAAAAAAAAAAAAAAAACACCAATCCCTGATGCACATTCCTAGGGAAGTAGGTGGCTACTTTTGTTTTTTCTTTTGTCTTGAGGTCTGGCCCACAGCAGGGGTGTCTGCCTCTGTACAATCACCTTGTTTTTCATCTTGTCTCTTTGAGGGCCTGGCCCTATCTAACTGCCTATAACATTTCTATCTAATTTGGCTCCCTACAACAGGGAGAGCTACTTTGCTTCAACATACGCCCCCCGCATGATGTGCTCCCTTTCCACAGCCAGAGGCCACAGGGCCAAGTGACCAGAGATGGAAACCTCAGAAGCCATGAGCCAAGATAAACCTTTCTCCCTTTCACGGTTTTGTCTCACTTATTTCCTAGCAGTGATGGGAAACTGATCGACCCAGTGAGGTGGCTGCTCAAAGCCTGGGCTGTGGGCTCGGTCCTCTTGGTGCTGCCCGTAGCCTGTGCTGTCCGGAGCACACTGCTCACTTCCCCAGGCGTGGGGACGGCATCTGGGAGGCAACAGGGCAAGGATAATGCCCACCTCCAGTGCTGTGAGGAATAGCAAGGCGGAATGCAGAGGGTGTGTGTGTGTGTGTGTGTGTGTGTGTGTGTGTGTCTCGGGGTCAGCTGTGTAGGTGACTGCCCCCTCTCCATTTTGCCTGGGAACTTTCCTGGCTCTAACACTGAAAACAGTGTTCCAAGAAACTCCAGAGTTCTGAGAAAATGCATTTCACTCCACAAAAGGTGCCACCGAAGTCCACATCAGTGTCCTGCTTGAAGCTTTACTAAACTTGCTGTGAACTCCTGGAGCTCCTCCTGAGCTTTGGCTCAGTTAGTTCCACATCCAGGAGGAAAGATCCTCCCACGTACGCAGAGACTCAGATGGCCCTTTCCACCCAAGCACATTCCCAGGGGGCCTGGGTGTGTGTGGGAAACGTGCTGGGTGCTCAGTGTGCGACAGGAGGTGCTGAAACCACCTTAGTGCAAACACTGGTGCTGGAGGAACGTGACACGCTGGTCCTCCAGCCATCAGCGGGGCGTAAGGGCATCTGGGGAGAGTGGGGCTCCCGCACAGCTTCCCCGCCTGCCTCCGTCTTTCTGACCTCTGCTCTTTCCTCCAAATGCAATTCATGTTAATGTCTTTTGTGGCCCTGCTGACACTCTCAGGCTCACCCTTAACCAAGCTTTGAAAGTATTTCTCTAGAGCCGGGCACTGTGGTGTGTGCTTGTTACCCCAGCTTCTTGAGAGGCTGAGGCAGGAGGTTTACTTGAGTGCAGAGGTTCGAGCCCATCCTGGACACCACAGCAAGACTCTCTCCCTTTAAAGAAAGAAGTATTTTCTTCAAAATCGAAGGTGCTTTTCTCAAGAGGAATTGTGGGTGGAATACAACTTTCTGGAGTGATCTGTTTAGATGTAGAAGGCCCCAAGAATTGGGGGAGGCCACATTTGCTATCTGCTCTGGGACCTGGATCCCCATGTCCAGCTCTTTCAGAGGTGGATGGTTCCCAGTATTAGTCCGGCTGGTTTCTCTCCTGGATGAGTCCAGCTCAGCTCTCTAACTCTGCAGTGGGTGACAGCCTCTCCCCAGTTCCCGCCCTTCAGAGGCCTGGTGACCAGGCCTGCTCTCCCTCCATAGCCTAGGGGTGACTTAGTGTGAAGTCCCTGACCTTCAGTGCCAGGAGACCTGGGGCACATCTGGCTCTCCTCTCACTTCACAGGGCAGCCGAGGCCTGCTGGCCAGGGCTGTCTGTGCCCACACACTCTGCAGGTGGCAGAGTCGAGGAGAGCAGCAGTGCTCAGCACATTTGAGTGATTTATTTTATAATACTTTTATGTGGATGAGCTTATGTCAGATCTGCATGCGCATTTAGGGTTGGCTAATTAACAGGCCGAGTAAACCAGGTAATCCTCATCTGCAAGCCCCCGCAAGGTTGTTTACTAGCATAAAGAAGACTGCAGTGGTTTTGAAGGTAGAGTTTGTGGGGTTTAGGTTGGTGGGGCGCAGGAGCTATGTGCAGGCTGCTTGAGGTTGCTGAGTCAGGCTGGGAGACACATGGGCCCATCCACCTTCCATGGCTCCACGGGGAGCCCCTCAACGTTGGCCCGGCCTGGAGGGGAGGCAGCTGCCTGACCGAGGCTGGGCGCTGTGGGAGCAGCAGGTAAGCAGGCCTGGCGTGTTACTCCTCGCCCCAGGCAATGGCTGCTGTGGAACCTAGCCTAGTCCCAGGCAGGATTCTAACTGAGCTCCACAGACTAGATCCTTAATAGCCCATGGGGCTTATTTTAAGATCTGCTCTTTCTTGGACGAGTTGGTTGTCTGAATTGAGTGTGAGCCCTAGGGCGGGGCCTCACAGCTTGTGGAGGTGTACAATGGGATTCCCAATCTGCCTGCTTTTCCTCCAAGGTTGACAGTAGCCGAGCCCCTGGGCCAGGGGTGTTTTCATCTGTCCACACATCTGCCTATCCTCCCAGTGGGACAGGATCCATCCTTCTGTCCATCTCTGCATTCTCTCAGATGTGTTCTTTTGTTTGTGCTCAGGATTGAATTTAGCATCTCACAAATGCCAGCCAAGTATGAGCCGTATCCATAGCCCTCGATATATATATATATATATATATATATATATATATATATATATATTTTAGTCAGGGTCTCACTAAGTGGTTCAGGGTGGACTTGAATTTGAGATGCTCATCTCTCAGCATCCTGAGGAACCAGGATTATAAGCATGCACCACTATGTCCAGCTTCAGCTGTCCTTTAGTACTCTGTCGGCACAAAACATCCATCTACCAATCTCTATCTTTCCATCCACCTGCCCAATGTTCTATCAGTCCATTCTCTCATGCACCCACTCACTCACTTATTCCCCATCCACCCATCCATCCATCCCTCCACCCATGTTTTTGACAGCTAACCAGGGACTCAAAGATGAGTAAGACACGGCTTCAGTCTTGAAGAGCCAGGGGAAGACATGGGCTCGTGGGAACTCAGCATTGCCCCGCTTCATCCAGAAGAGAGTTGAGGCAGGAGATGTGGGGGCCTTACCTACTCAAGCTCCTTGGGAAGGGCTGACACCTTCCAGCTTTGAGTCCCCCTTTACCTGATGGAAAACTGAGCAGAAGGAAAGGAGATGGCAGGTGGAAAGGAGGGAGGGAGGGAGGAAGAGGGAGTGAAGATCCACTTGTCAGCTGCTCAGCAGGTACAGTCAGACTTAAAATGTCCCCAAAGAGTGTCTGCTGAGATGCAGGGGGTGAGCACGCTGAATTATTCTCCAGTAATTGGCACTGAAGCAGCAGCAGACGTCCTGGGGTCTGCATCAAAGGAGTCGGAGCGTGGGCAGTTTCGGGGGTGGGGAGTTTGGGGCTCTTGGCGCTCCCTCCTCCCCGTGTTCCTGCGCAGCCCGGCAGGGGCGGGGGATGGGACGGACAGTGCTCTCCTTCGCTTTCTGCACAAGGCAGCTGGGAGTGGGGCTGCTGTGCGCAGGTCAGAGATCTGACCGCAGTGCTCTGCCAGCTGCTGAGGAAGAGGGGCAGGGAGGGTACAGGACATCTGAACCCGACTCCGTAGGGACAACGGGCTCTAGCCTTGGGGGTAAGCGGGGAACTGCTAGTGCTCGGCTCACAGGGTCACGGGCTGGGCAAGGCCAGCGCTAGATTTCCCTTTGGCTTCAACCCTCACTTGCCTCTGGGTGCCTTTGCGGATCTTGGATGAGCAGTGTGCACATGTGTGGCGTGTGTGTGTGTGTGTGTGTGTGTGCATGTGTGCATCTGTCTCTGGCATTTCTGGCTGATACCTGGCCAACAGGTGTTCCTCTAGCCAATCCCCTCTATAGCGGGCTGGGATGTGACCGCGAGAGCCTGGTGCAGGGTCCAGCCGGTCTGCATCTCCTTTTTGCTGTGGAACCCAACTGCATGGGAGGAACATCTCTTCCTCTCCTTGAGGTTCAGTGGTGGGAGCCCCTGCCACAGAAGCCAGATTAACAAGAGAAAAACAAACACATTTTTCAAATATGAGTTTTGTGGGACAGTGGAATCTTTCTAAGAAAGTGAGGATGTGAAGGAGCAGTTTAATCTGAGGATCTGCTGAAGAATGGAGTCATGGGGAAGGGTGGTAGGGCCCAGGGGTGGCAGTAGGACACTGAGGCGGCTCAGCCAGGCTGTGCCCTGGAGTCCTCTGTCCCCAGGGGCCATCCCCGAGATGAGGATGCTTCTTTCCTCTGGGGCAGAAAATCCTTCCTATGTGTCGCCTCCTTACGGGTCAGGAGAGCCTTCCAGTACCTCTTGTTCCTCAGATGCCTTTGGCTTTGAATATTTACCACACCAATGCGCCATATTTTGGGGTAGCAAGTGCTGAATCCCATGGTGATATTAGGGGGCAGGTCCAAGGGTGCCCCAGAGCAGGCAGCTGGGGGGAGGGATCAGTTTTGTGTGACAGTGGAAGCTTTATAAGAAAGTGAGGATGCGAAGGAACAGTTTGAAAGGAAAAGCAGACCATGTGCACAGCTAGGGAGATGTGAAACGAAAATCTGGTTCTAGCTGTACCCTAGAACTTACCATCACCCATTGCCACCCAGGACTCTGTGGTACAAATGAGGAAACAGTTCAGCTCTCTCATCCTACAAAGGGTGGGTGACAAACACACGAGACTGGTGGCACAGCCAGGACAAGGATGTCCAGTCAGAGGCTGTGGTCACCACCCAGGCTGCCTCTCAGCAGAGTTTGAGGACCTGACTTGTCAGGACTGGGCTCTTGGTGGTCCCTACCTAGAGTCTGTGCTGGAAACACACCAGGCTTGGTGGGATCAGCTACATAATTTACAGGACTAGGGCAAAATAAAAAAGTCAGGCTCTTTGCTCAAGAGCCAAGCATTTCTGACCAGTGATAGAGGAGCATTAAGGGTAGCACAGGCAGCACCCGGGCAGCCAGCACCGAGGCCACCGTGGGGCAGCGGAGGCGCCCTGTGGCCACCTGTTCCCCAAGCCCTGGACTATAGCAGCTGAGGTTAGTGAAGAGACTCGGGATCACAGCACCCTGTGTCAAAAAGAAAAGCAGACCATGTGCACAGCTGGAGAGATGTGAAATGGAAGACAGCATGGTGGTTCTAAAAAAAATGAAATAAAAAGGTGAGCACAGTGACACACACCTGTAATGACAGGGACCTAGGAGGCCAAGGCAGAAGGATCGGAAGTTCAAGGCCAGCAATACAGAATTATATTATGATCAGGGTCGGGGATGTAGTTTAGCAGTCCAGTGCCTGCCTGGCAAGTGCAAGGTCCTGAGTGTGATTCCCAGAGCTCACGCGTGCGTGCGAGCACACACACTGACCCAGCAGTTAAAAGCAGAGACTTGAGCAGATATTTATACACCCATATTCATAATAGCAATATTCATAACAACCAAAAGGTGGAGAGAAATCAAAGACCCCTCGGTAGGTGACTGGAGAAGCAAAATGTGTGATGTGTCTACACAGTGGAATGTCTCTCTGGCCACACAGGCTGCAGTGCTGGCGCACGCAGAATTCTGGGGAACCCCATCCTCAGTGATGTGAGCCTGACACGAATGGACAAGTGGGATGTGATGCCACTGAGCTACAGGACGTAGAGCAGTCAAAAGAAATAAGACAGAACTAGGATGGTGGCCATTTAACGGTTGTTTTTGTATTTTAGGACAGGGTCTACACGGTCCCACTGCGTAGATCAGATTCATAGTGATTCTCCAGTTTTCAGCCTCCCAAGTGCTAGGATTACAGGCACCCGCCACCACGCCCAGCCTCAGTTGCTGTCTCAGCACGCCCTGGGGGTGGGCCTGGCACAGCACGCTGAGGACCCTCAGCCCCCGATTCGGCCTAAGCAGGCACTTTAAACCGCCAAGCTATCTGGCCAGCCTTAATGATTATTTAAAGGTTATTTGAAGGCTGTGGGCGAGTTCAGGGTCAGGCCCTGGGCGCCAAAGGTCTGGAGAGGCTGCTTGGTTGTTGGCTGTTCCTAGCAAGCCCCTGAGTCAGAGCCAACCCTGCATCTCCCCACACAGGGCCAGAAAGGACAGCTGTGGCACTGGACCCACACCTGGGTCCCCGCGAGGGAAGGCCAGCGTCAGCAAGCTGGGCTTTTGGCCACCTTGGGCCTTGGACACGAGTCAGGGTCAGACGCTCAGTGCAATCACCAGGCTTTACTCTCTCTAGTTGCACTGGTGCAATGTACCCCAATGGGACAAGAGGCTGAGGTTTCCCCGCAACATCCACGAATTTCTATCTGTGCTGCTGACACAGCTAGGCTGCCCTTCCACTTGGCCCATGTTCTGTGCTCCCAGAAAGCTGATTCATCCTCAAAGCAAATCCCAGTTCCCCACCCCCCGCCCCACGCAGCCTCAAGAGCATAGTCCACTATCCCGGGTGCAAACACATGCCTCTTAACTTCTCTGAGGCTCAGTGTCCTCCTC
Source organism: Capromys pilorides (assembly GCA_004027915.1). Taxonomy (NCBI): domain Eukaryota; kingdom Metazoa; phylum Chordata; class Mammalia; order Rodentia; family Capromyidae; genus Capromys; species Capromys pilorides. Next base: position 6,444 of record PVKN010000567.1, read on the forward strand.
TGTAAAACGGGGACAGTGAAGGTCCCCAGGTCCCCAGAAGATTCCCTGAAGCTGGTAGCAGGTATCTTTTTTTTAAAAGGTTGCATCTATTTTATTTATTTATTTATTTGTTTGCTTGTTTGTTTCTTTTTATTTTACGGCTGGCTCAGCCTGCCCTGGTGGTGGGGCTGGTGCAGCATGTGGTGCCAGGGATCGAACCGCAATTCCTGCAGTTGCCTGAGCTTTCCTAAGCAGGCGCTTTAGACCACTGAACCATCTCACTGGCCCTGGTAGCAGGTGTCTGACTCAACAAATGGTGACCCTGCTGGTCATTATCTTCCTCTCACAGCAAACTGCTTCGTCTCTCCCTGGCCTTGGCTCAGTGCGATGGAGGGCTCTGTTGGTTGTCACCAAACAAAGCCCAGTTGGGAGGGAGGAGGCCGGTGGTGAGGAAGGCGGGAGGGTGCTGCCTGGAGTCCTGGAGGGGCCTCCCTCCCCAAGCCAGGTGGGGGAGAACAAGCGATGGGGGTGGCAGCAATTCACAGGAGACAGAAAGAGGCAGACGCAGACAATGGCTTCTGCGAAGCTGGAGATGCACCGCCCGCAGGCGAGCATTTGCACAAGAGGGCAAGATGCCAGCCCCCACTTTTTGGGGTAGAGATGGCTGTCACATCCCAAGCCTGTGGGAGGTGAATCTGCTGTGGCTGCCCTTTGCCTTGTGGCTGCACCTGGCTGGGTTGTGAGTGTGCCGCGCATCTCCCAGAGTGGCGTGTGACAACAGGATGCATCCTGAGAGCCACCTGCGGGGGATGAGGGCTTACCCTCAGCCTGCGGGAGCCTGTTTTTTTCCTGCCAGCCTGGACCTCATCACCTCTCCTTCCTCCCCCACCAATGCCAGCGCTGTGTGCCCTGGCTGGGGTGGGTTTGGGGGTGCCAGTGCTAGGAAGTGCAGGTAGCTGCTTCCTTACACCAGGGGTTCTCATGGGGGGCCTCCCTAGGGGAGACCTCAGTGTCAGCCAGGAACTTAGAAACTCACTTTTGAGCCCCAATCCTCAGGGCAAGAAACTCTGGGCTCAGGGGTGGGGTCCAGTTTTTTTTTTTTTTAATATTTTTTATTATTTATTTATTAGTGACAAGTTTTCACAGTGTAGATGAGGCTGGCTTTGGATTCACTATGGAGCTAACTCAAGGTCCTCCTGTCTCGGCTCCCGAGTGCTAGCAGTACGTTCTAACAGTGCACGGGGTGACTCAGAGGCCCCAAGAGGGCCGGGCAGGTCTGTTCTGTGAACTGTTGCCTCTGCACCTGCCCCACTGGCTGCCTGGCCACCAGCCCATGAAGTACAGATGAATCTCATTATTCCAAAGCCAAAAGGGCAGAGCAGGGACACTCGCTGTGGCCCGGGTGCCAGGCAGCTCTGTTCTGTCTTCCTATGTCATCGGAACCACCCCTACGGCAGGTGCCCCTTCTGAATCTGACAGGTGAATTCTGACTGGCTGCACTGGTGTGCCGCTGGCCACAGTGGCTGGAGCTCCATGTGGCCTCTTGTGTTTCAAATGTCCATAATTGTTCAGTGAAGGAAGAGCACCCCCGTTTTACAAATGAGAAGACAGAGGCACAGAGAATCACCCATGACTCCAGGTAGTGGAGTCTGGGAGTGGGAAGGAGAAGTCAAAGCTTAGGAGCGCTCTACCTGTGGCCTCTTTTAGGGAATGCGCATCTGCTATTTGGGGCACATCCGGTCACTCATGTGCTACCTGAATTTTGGATTTCATCAAGACCCTCCACACTCCACCATGAAAGGTTCAGTTCCGAAGTTAATTTGTGCGCTGGTTGCTTGGGACTCAGAAAGCATTTTTCAAAGAAAAGGATGCTTGTCCCTCAGACCAGCCTGCAAAAAACCCCTTGGCTCTGGAGGTGGCCCTCAGCCTCTGTGCGAAGGTCTGGAGCCCATTGCTGCCCAAAGCCAAGACTTTAGGGTTAATTTGTGATGAAACTTTTTTTTTTGAATCAGGGTTTCGCTATGCAGTTCAGGCTGACCTTGAACTCACAGAAACCCTCCTCCTCAGCCTCCTGAGTGTGGGATTATAGGTGTGCTCCACCACATCAGATGAGGAAACAAATTTGGAATTTACTTAGGGGTGCAGGGACTAGGGGACTCCCGTCCTGGGCTGGTGGGCATGGCACAGGCCGGTTCTGGTGCAGACCAGGGCTGAGGCTGGTGCTGCATCGGGCTGAAGGACTCTGGTCCCTCAGAGAGGCATGGTAGAGTAGCTGGTGCCAGAGGTGCCCGCCCTTACAATAGGCTAGAGGTTTCCCAGGCCAGCTGTAGGATCTGGAGCTCTGATTTGCAATGGGGTTATGACTCTATACACCATCATAAACTGAAAATATCCCAAGGCAAAAAGGCATCCAGTACTCTAACTCACAGACCATCACAGCCGAGCAGCGCAGTGCGCCGTGGAACTCCTGCTGATTCGCTTCTGATCACGCAGCTGACAGGGAGCCGTGCCGCCCAGCATTTCCAGTGGGGACTGGGTGAGCACTGCCTGCCTGGGCAAAGCTCCAAACTCAAAACCCAAAGCACAGCGTCTCCTGAATGTGGATGGCCTTTGCACATGTCGGAAAATTGTGAGTTGAAATGTCAGTTGGGACTCTGTACAGGGAGATGTGGGGCAGCTCAGAGACCGTGTTTTCTTCACTGGGTGGGTTCTCCCTGCGTCCCCACTCCACACACCCACATCCTCAGGCTCACGCTGCCCCTGCCCTTTGCACCTTGAGCTATCAGGAGTGAGGTATGTATTTTTCCATTAAAAATATCTCATTGATCCTGGTGCAGTGATATAAGCCTGTAATCCAGCACCCTGAGAGGCAGAGACAGGAGGATCACAAGTCTGAGGTCAGCCTGAGCAATTTAGACTTTCAAAATAAGAGAGAAGGGCATGACCATGTATACCTGTAATCCCAGCACTAGGGAGATGGACGCAGGAGGACTGCTGGAGTTTGAAGCCAGCCTGGGCTACAAAATGAGTTCAAGGGCAGCCTGAACTGCACAGCAAAACCCTATCTCAAACAGAAAAAAAAAAAAAAAAAAAAAAAAAAAAAAAAAAAAAAAAAAAAAAAAAAAAGGCTGAGACATTGCTCAGTGTGAAGGCCCTGGGTTTAATCCTCAGTACCACAAAAAACTGTTATTCGGTTTTCAGACTTAAAAGGTTAACTGTCGTTCAAAGTCTCTAACATAAAGCAGCAATCCCCTGGCCACCTGAAGTCCCTCTCCAGGCTACACTGAGAATGCTTTTAATCCCTTGAATCTGTATCACATTCTCATTCTATTTCTTGATTTTTTCAATGTTATGTATGGTTACAAAATACGACAGTGCTTATGTGCAATCTCCCCGACACATGTATGCTTTGTGCAAATCCTCGTCTATCTCCTTGGTCCACATGCCCTACACTGGCCAAGCTGCATAGCTCCACCACACCCTGGGGCTCCTCTGCCTCTCCCCTGCATCCTTGGAACCTTCTTTCCTGTTTCCTCCCTTGTCTGGTTGGAGCACATCCTGCAGTAACCTCCCAGGAAAGGGAGCAGCAAGGTGAGATTTTTCCAGAACTCACATGTTTGAAAAGATCTTTATTTTCCCTTCACACTTCATTGTCACTTGGCTGGATACAAAAATGTCCAAATCAAGAGGGGCTGGGAAAATAGCTCAGTAGAATAAGTGCTTGCCTGGCAAGTGCAAAGTCCTGAGTTCAATTCTTGGTACCATAAAAAATAAAAAATAAAAGAATTTGCACATCTATTAAAAAATGTCTAGATCAGCAATAATTTTCCCTCAGATTTCAGATGATTTCCCAATTTTTCTTTGATAATTACATGGCCAATTTAATTCCTGATCTTTCATATGTGGCCTTTTTTTTCCTCTTTGGAAGATTTTGTGATATTTTCCCTTTCTCTTGGTATTCTAAAATCAATTTCTTTTTCTTTGTCCCTGACTTCTGAGGGTTAAACCCAGGGCCTTCACAACGAGCTACATACCACATCACCAGTCCTTTTAGGTTTTATTTTAGATTTTGAGACAGGGTGTTACTAAGATACTTCTGTGTTCCTCAAGTTGGGTCTGAACTTACAAACTTCCTGCCTCAGTTTTCCAGAGCACTGGAATGTGCTTGGACTTACAGTGATCCTCTGTTTTCATCCTCCCCACTGCTGGGATTACAGGCATGTGCCACCACGCCTGGTCTTGGTGCCTGGCTCAGCATGTCTGGTGGTGGTGGTGGTGCCTGGGATCAAGCTCTCCTCCCTGCGCTTGCCTAAGCAGGTGCTTAGTCTGCTGAGCTATTTCATCAGCCCTGTAACTTTTATTATAATAAAATTTTTTATTTAAGCATTCACTATTTTGATCACATCTTATTGATAAAATGTTTATAGGGGGCTGGCCAGATAGCTCAGTAGACTAAAGCGCCTGCTTAGGCAGACCTAGGGACTGAGGTTCAATCCCCAGTGTGCTATGCTGGCCCCGCCCCCAGGTGTACTGAGATGGGTGTGGTGATGCACGCCTGTAATTCCAGAGCTTGATTACAAGGCTGAAATCAGGAGGATCACTAGGAGTCTGATCTATGTAGTGAGATCTTGTAGACTATGTACTAAAACCACCACCAGCAGCAACAACAAAAACCCCAAATGTTTATAGGAATTTATTTCAAATAAAAAATTATGGTGTGTCTTCATTTACCTAGTTCAACTGATCTGGCACCAAGTGAGTTCTGGCTTTTCCCTGAAGTAAAAAATGATCATGAAAATGCAACTAAAGACACTAAGGAAAGAGGGATTCCAGAACTGCTTCAGAAAGTGGCAGGAATGATGGATAAGTGTGCTTGAAGCAAAGGGAATGTTCTGAAGGGGATTAATAGCAATCTATCACTGTTATGATTGTGTCTAATTGTCCTCCCAAAGCCTCATGCAGTCATGGGGCAGGCTTCTAGAGTTTGTGATTAATTCATGATCCGATGCTGGGATTATGGGTGTGAGTGGGTGTGAGTGCTACACTCACCCTGAGGCGGTTAGCCAGAGTACAATGTAAGGAAGGGAGAGAGGCTCGCTAGCTGCCCAGCCGCTGCCCCTCCCTTGGCTCTCTGCTGTTTTCTGCTGCCATGAACAGTTGCCCTCTGCCATGTGCCACTCTGCCTTGGAGCCAGCTGAATATGGACTGAAACCTCCACTAACTGCGAACTAAATAAACCTTTCCTTAATTCTGGATGTTGGGTATTTTATCCCAGCAATGAGAGAAAAGTAACTGAGACAATCACTTACTGTAGTAAAATATTAAAAATTAAAACATTTATTGTATTTTTGATCACATCCTGCATGCTTTCACTAATTACATTTAATGAGATCTTTGCATGTTTAAAAATCTCTCTTAGTGTCATAATGTATTTGTTTCTCAGCCACCTGTTTCTTTACTTACCAAGCTTGTGAGAGTCATCTGAGTGTGGACTCATTTTCACCACTGCGTAATTTGCTGCCTATTTCACAACTGTCTATTCTCCTCAGGGTGGTATTTAGATTGTTTTCAATTTTTAGCTAGTGAAGAAGTTCTACCCTAAACATTGTGCCCATGTCTCCTAACACCATGAAGAAGAGCAGAAATGGCCCTCAGCTCTCCCACACCCAGGAATGCTGGGCAAGTGCCCTACCACTAAACTACACCTCTGGCTCCTTATTCTTTTAATTAAGAAACTTAAATTGATACATAAAATCACACATATTTGTGGGGCTTTGATACCTGCATATATTATACAATGTTTAAAACTGGGTAAACGAGGGGCTATGGAGATAGCTCTGCAGAACAAGTGCCTGTCTGGGAAGTGCAAGGTTGTGAGTTTGAACCCTGGTCCCAAAATCAATCAATCAATCAATCAATCAATCAATCAATCAATCTGGGTAAACATAGTTGCTCAGTTATCATTTCCTTACGGTGAAAACATCTAAAATCCTTTTGTCTTGCCTTTTGAAATAAACCGTCCATTACTGCTGTGCACGGCCACCTACTGCACAATAGAAGTCCAGAACTTCCCGCTCCTATCTGGCTGCCAACTTAATGCTCACCTAGGGACTATTCCTGTGCTACTTCTTCAGCAATTCTCTGCTTTCTGCCTCTCGGTTTGAATTCGCTACAGTTGGAAGCTGGACTTTCTGTATTCGTTATGCCTTTCTGTTACCCAAAGATCTTGACTTTTTTTCTCTTTTCTAGCTCTGCTCTTGTGTTTTACTTTCTGAGAGATTTTTTATTCTTCTCTCATCTTTTGTCCCCATTCACACATTTTACAATTTCTGCTATTGTATTTTTAATTTTCAAGAGCATTAACACTTCTTTAAAAATAACACGCTGATTTCTCGTCTCATGGGGGCGCTACATTCAGAGGCCTTCGGGAGCCCATTCTTCCGTGTGCGGAGGCTCGGTTTTCAGTTACTGGAGTCAATCTGCTATTGGCTGCCTTTTCCCACCATGCAGGATGTTGACCAGGCAACAGGTAGCCTTGGTCACAGGTGGGCAAAAGACCTCTGAGTGGGGACTGGGCAGAGATCTTGTTTTTTACGTTCTCAGTGCCCCACAGAGAAATTCACATACCATCCAGCCTTGAGGTGAATGGGCTGTGATTAGGCAAAGGAGGCTGGGGTTTCATCACGGACTATCCCAGCTTTCATGAAGCCCCTCGTTCTGCTCTTTGGCTGGGCTTGGGTTTCTTCACCCAACAGAACCTTGGTAGCTGACCAGTGGCCTGCAGTGCAGAACTGTTATTGGTTTAGAGCAGGCAGCCGCCAGGCACGGTGGCTATGGCCATGCCCTGGGGTCTTGCCCCTTCTTTTCTTTTGCAGTTACTGGGATAGAACCCAGGCACACACTGGCTAGGCAAGTGCTCTCCTACTGAGCTACACTTCCAAATATGTCTTTCAACCAATACTATTTTCAGACCCATCCTGAGCTTCCACCTTAGGGGCCCTGATCCCTTCAAATCCTGAACACTCAGGAGGGGTTCTGAACAGTAAGGGGCTTGTTTTTCCCCTTGTAGGAATTTTGGGACTGGGGGAAGCTGATATTGACTGAACTATCTTCTGAATTTGTGCCCACGTCTCTCATCCCCTGACATCTTTTCTCCTGCTCCTTTGGTCTCTGTGGGCTTATGCCATTTTCACTTTTAGGTCATTTCAGTGGGGAGTGAAGAATTAATGAATGTGTTCAGCCTACCGTAAGTAATCAGAAGGCTTTGTCCTCTGGAAAAACATCTTTACATATGCACCTGTAAGTCTGTATGCCTCACTTTGATCATTTTTTTACATAGGCAAGCTTGTTTTTTCCATTCAACATTAGATTTGTGAGCTCTATCTACCAGGACACACAGATGTAGCTCATTCTTTTACCAGGGCTTAGGAAGGGTTCCAGCCAATCAATGGTACCACACATCCATTCCTCTGTTGAATCGCAGAAACCTAGGGACTGTGGTCCTTTGAACAACACACCAGCTCAAAGCAAATTCTAATCTTTTATTATTTTAACTCTGAAGCATAACATGTCCCAGGGAAATGTGGCAAGGGCAAAGAGCTACAGATTTGGAACAGAAAGAGCCCTTGGAGAACCCGTTCCCTTGGGGTCAGGAAGGGCAGGAGGGCCAGGACACAAATGAGCACAAATGCATGCTTTCTCTTCAGGGAAGGTTTCCAGAAGCATTTGGCTGTGCTGTGAATTGAGTGTTTTCTCACACCCAACCCAGCCTACTAAAGAGAAGTGAAGTCATGTCTTAAGGGAGCCATGTGCCCTGGCTGAGTGAAAGCCCAGAGGTCAATGGAGGGATTCAAAGAAACCAAACAAGGGCCCGGTCTCCTGGGAAAGCAGACACAGCTCCAGCTCTGGGGCGCTGAGGGGCAGCGAGGGGATGGGCTTATCTCTCATCCCACCTGCTCCGGGCTTCTGCACTCAATCTGAGGGGCCACGCTCAGCTTGGAGGGGCACATGAGAGTTACAGTTCCTCTTGTCCTTAATACAAATGTTGAGAAGGCCCACGCAGTGTCCTACTAGAACTTCAGTGCATATAGGAGGCCCCACAAGAGGGGCCCCGAAGCCTTCTGGCCCAACCAACAACCCACCAAAGCACAGGGTAGTGGGTGTGTGTGCGAAGGAGACAATAAATAAAGATCATAGCCCCAGGGGGTATGGTCGACGAGGAGGGCTCCCCATGGAGGGGTACAGAAAGGCACTAGGTGGGGGCACTTGACTTGGCCTCCAAACACTGATTTGTTAAGTTGAAGTCAGGGAGGGTCCAGAAAGCCTGGCTCCAGCTTTCCGTTGCTTCGGTCTCCCACTGGCAGGTTGGCTCTGGGCACCGACTCTCCCGGGAAGGCCACATCAGTAGCGGGGAATCCCCCAGGTGTGTCTTTTGCCTTTGGAGGACAAAGAAAAAGGCCCCCATGAGTCAGAAGCGATGCAGTCCTTCCTCAGCGACAGCTCAACCTCTGGGAAGGAAATGGAGGTGGAGACAGGTCCTTCCTGGAGCAGGTGCCTCCTTGTCAGAAGGGAGCAGGGGGCTGTCACCCAGTAGGGCAGAGGGTGCTGGGCAGGGACGCCTGCACTCTGGGCCAGCACCACTCAGCTTCATGTGTGCTCACAGGCATATCACCTGTCCCTCTGTGTGTCAGCTGGCCTGGCAGAACCCAGGGCCATCACCCCGGTGACCTCAGGATGCTGGCAGGTGCAAGGGGCACAGGAACGTGGAGTCTGCCTTAGGCCAGGCCTCCCGCTGCTGCTCCTCAGGCCCTGGAGCCCTCCCTGTCATTACCGCATGTTTCCCAAGGACTCCTGGGCCAGGCAGTGCGCAGGGCCACCAGTCTCACCCTCCCCACAGCCCCATGAGGGACCCTTCATGGTGACTCAGTGGTGGCAGAACTCTGCATAGTAGCAGCACTGCTGACTTGGCCTATTTTTCGCCTACAAAGCTGCAGTGCACATGCTCACCCTTATAGTTTCCCAAGTTCACATGGCTATGGTGGCTATGGTCAGGACTAGAGCGGGGACCTGCTTCACTCCGAACTGTCCTCTACGGAGGACCTGAGAGGGCTGGAGGGAGGGGGCAGGGTCTACTCCATGACCACAGAGGTCTTCCACACCCTAGAGACCAGCCTTCTGCTGCCACCCTCTCAAATGCCTGTGCTTTCTGGGGAACCAGCAGGTAGGGAGGGTGACAGACGAGATGGGGGGTGTTCCTGGTAGGTGGCTGCAAGGCATGCACAGGAAGGAGAGGCTCCCCTGCCAGCAGCTGATCTGCTGCCTCCTTCTCATGTGCCCCTGCTGCTTTGGCCAGGAGGGGTCTGGTCTAGCTGGGGCTTCCTCCTTGAGGGGCTCGGCCTGTCCCGCATTTGCAGTTCTTTCTGGCTTCAATGGGAAAGTCCCCTCCCCACCATTGGATGGTGATACCGGGCTAGACCAGAGCTGGAGACAGTGGACAGGGAGAGCCTTGGACTCTTGGTATTACCCTCTTCGTTTCCATGGCTACCAAATGGAGATATCCTATTGGCAGAGTAGCCAACAGGGTGTAAACTGACTTTAGAGGCGTCAGGACAGGGTGGGCCCAGTTCTCCCAGAATCTCCCTCCCAGGCTCTGGGCCAGCACCAGTGGGGCAGGCTCTGGATTGGGTGGGCTGATCTGGCCTCCCTATGGAGCAGATCTCTGGAAGGCAAGGATGAACCCTGCTGCTCCCAACCCAGGATGGCACCAGATAGGGCTCAGTGAGGGTTATGCTACCTGGCACATAGTAGGTGTTCACCAAGCAGGAGTTCCTACCACGGATAAGAGATGGGGAGGTTCTGACAACATTTCATGAAGCACACAACTGCATATCATTGTTATGATTGCTGAGCGCAGACACAGATGCTACCATTATCACTTGGGTCCCTGTCCCTGGTCAGTGCTGCTGGCTGGGGCCTGGCTGACCTTTGTTCTCCACATCCAGCACTGCACTCAGTAATGTGGAGAACTGAAATGTCACCCACCACCCTGCATGGGAGGAGGGAGTGAGAGGGTGAAGGCCGCTCAGAGAGGAAGCAGAGGAGGGGAGCATACAGTGTGGTACTCACCAGGACACTTGGGCTCAGGCTGGGGCGGGGCGCCGCCCTGCGGGTCTGTAGAGCCTCCAGCTTTGGTCTCGCTGGTCATGCTGCTCTGGCTCCCTGACAGGTGCCTGGGTGGACAGGCGAGGCCCATCCTGGGAGACTCCATGGTGCCACCTGTAGAAGACCACGTGTGTGTGTGTGTGTGTGTCTGAATGGCTGAATCCTCGGCTCTCGAGATCCAAGTGGTGACAGGAATGAGCTTGGCACAACAAGCAGATGGTTCACATCTTTTCCTTTGGAATTATGGTGGTATCTGTGGGTGGTTTCTTGCAGCCTCTGACCTGGAATCTGCCCCTCAGAACACAGCTTCCAGGCTCCAGCAGGACCCCCTGCGTTCAAGCAGGGCCCCCCTACCGACTGGTCTGAGATACCAAAGCTTCAAAATGGGCCCGGAGGCCATTTACCAAATAACAAGTAACCACTGTAGAAACCCACAATTATTAGTTTTTCCTGCTTTCATAGATCAAGGGTACAGGAAAAGGGCTTATGTTTCAGTTCGCCCAACGAGACTGCAAGGAAGATATTACTGTCTTTACTCACGGAAGAACCCTGACACGAACATGGTTATTAGTCTTTGCCTGGCTCCGAGTAAATGGGGTGCCTATCATATTTCACCCACTTCGTCTCCACCTCCTGCTTGGTCACAGCTCTGAGTTGATGTGAAGGGAGGGGACCAGAGCTGTCACGCCAGCGGAGGAGGAGTGTGAGAAACCTGCCCTGGAAACCTTTATTTTTCTAATGTAGCACTTTCAGCATGAAGCAGCCTGGTCTGGGGACAGCTTTTATCTTTTATGTCATTTGTGCCAACTGAGACTGGCCACCTGGAAAACTACGCTTAGGAGGATTCTGAGGCCACGTCATGGCTCTGTGGAGAGTGTACTGTGATCAACAAGTGACAATGTCTGCTGCAATGACAGGCCCTAGGGAGGAGTGGCCTATGGGCTGAGCACTGGCTATTTCTTATCTGGCCCAAATGTCCATTCTCAAGAGGAATTCCTTCCATGCCAACTCTGGCATGCCATCAAACAGTCGTGGCCCCAGATCAGTATCCCAAAGCATTTATCCCAATTTGGGGGAGCTATTAGAAATTTCTGTTTTTCTTTTTTTGTTAGTATAGGGTTTCACTAGGCAATTCAGACTTGTAGTGATCCCCCTGTCCTACTCGCCCCAGCACTGGGATTACAGGTGTGTGCCACTATGTCCTGTTTTGAAGCTGGTACCATGCACCCGGGGTTCTGGGGCTGACACAGCATGCAGTACTGGGGGTCAAACTTGGGTCCTTGTGCTTGCCAGACAGGTGCTTAGACAACCAAACTATCTCCCCAGCCCAGGAATTTCTTTTTTAGTCAGGTACTAACATCAGCCTTCCTTTGAGCCTTCTCTCAAAAGATCTCAGTTCTAACCTGGGAGTAACTGCAAAAAGCCAGCTCTTTTCCTGGAAGGCCTTTAATGTATTTGAAGAGAAGGAAAATATCTTTTTTTTCTCTAGAGGAGAGCTCAGAGATGTCAGAGCCAGAAAGAACTTTCAGAGACCACCTGTCCCACCTTTCTTGAGCTGCAGAAGAGGAAGTGCCACTTGGAGGTAATGGCATATTCTGGGGACCCACTGAGGTTTTATGGCATAGTGAAGCCAGGTTAGGGAAGTTTATATCTACTTTTCCAGGCCTTATTGCTCAGGAGGTGAAATCTCAGCTGGAGAATGGCACAGGGGAGCACATGAGAAGTCCAGGGGTCCCTGCTAGCAACGCTACAGGCTTGGAAAGCAACAGCATTAGCTCCCACACTTACCTAGCTCCCCCATAGGTTTGCTGCCTTTCTTGTCCCTGTTCCCAGCAGGCGGGTGTCTATCCTCCATGCTGGAAGAGCTGAGATCTGAGTCACTGTCACTGTCACTGGAAACCACTGGAAAAGACGGACAGGGCAGAGGAGGTCACCCTTACTGGCCACGATGTGGATGGAGCTAGGACCCTGCCAGCCCTTTTGTTCTGGGAGTGGGAAACAACAGGCAAGGTGGGGCAGTGTTTCTTTCTGCCATTCAGAGGGGAGCTTGTGCTTGGCCAGACATCTCCATGTGTCACCATCTCTCTGTGACACAGCTGGACTTTTCTGGCCTGGTAGAAACTTAGGATCTTCTTTTGTGTGGACAGAGCAGCTCCGAGGCCTTATCACCTAGCAAGTCCCAAAGGTGCATGGCAATGGCCTTCACCATCACAAATTCATGGAAGCTTCAAAACAATCCTGCGAGAGGGGAAATACTGCAATCCCATTTCACAAGTGAGGAAACTGAGGTGCGCATCCTTGGTAGTAAGTGGGAGGTGCCAGGAGCCTAAACTGGGCAGGCGGGCTCTGGAGTGTGTGCCTGGGACCATGCTTGTTCTACTGGAAGATCTGACCCGGGAGGCTGCAGACTCAGGCTGTCCACCCAGTCCAGCAACTCAAGAGTGGGGTCTCGAGAATGCAGCAGGAGCCAGATGAGGCTGCAGCCCAGGGGAGAGTGTGGGGAGGGGCTCCCCCAGTGACATTCTCTCTCTTCTGCACTCAATGAGACCATATTTGGCTGGTTCATCAACAGTGGGCGTCATAATACAGGATATATTCATCCTTGAAACATTCTATTTCTATTTTAATTTTAAACACAGAAATGTACATCTACTTGCCAACCTTTTGCCGCAGGCTTTGGCTGCTGCTTTGAGATTGGGCCCACTGAGCTTTCGTGTTTAAACTGCCTCCATATCGCGGTGTCTAGAACTCTGGTGATAGGTTTTTTAAATTTGAGCAGGAGCTTACAGACACTAGCATAGCAATTTGACTGCAGAATCCTCCTATGCTCTCCCATGTCTTCCTGTTATTTTTTTATAGTTGTCTTGCTCATATATAATTCGCTTTTTTTTTTTTTTAAAGTGGCTTCTATTACAACTTTGCAATACTTGGCTTTAATGAAACAGCTCTACTCTCTTTTCTGACTCTTTTCATCAATTTATATAACATTTAATTAAATAATACAAAGATAATGACAAGTATAGTTACACAGAAAGATGTGGGATCAAAGGTAGCCAGCTGTCTGCCAGGCTTGGTGATGCACATTCGTAATCCCAGCTACTCAGGAGACCGAGGCAGAGGGTTTCAGGTCTGAGGCCAGCCTGGGTAACCCACAGGCATCTGTCTTGTTTTACTTTGGGAAAGCCTGGCCACAGAGAGAAGGTAGGGTGGGATGAATTCTAGAAGCAGGCACTGTGCTAGGCACTTAGCAAGCGAATCTTAATCCTCGGCCATCAGTTCCTACTGGTGGAAGATAAGATTAGAAACAGAACTGACCTATATCAAGGGTGGCTAATAGGTTTCAATTCATCTGCGAAGGCCTTTCTGCAGTAGCATGCAGCAAATCCTGAGATCACATTAAAGCTCAGAGGGGGAAGCATCTGGCCAGTTAGGGAAACCCAGTGTGGGTACTAGAGGCGAAATGGTAGCTTCCATCTGGATCTAGAGCCCAGCCTATGTCAACTTGCAGCTACGGGAGTCACAGGCCACAGAAGCAGGCGGCTAGAGGGCTGGAGCCGGCTGATCATCACAACTCTGAGATGTGCAGCGCTGGCGTCAAGGCGGAGAGGCAGGTACAGTGCAGTGCTTCACGGAGGTCTCCTGATGTGGCACCTACTTCTCTGCTGTGCTCATCGCCTGCCAATTCCATCACCTACGGGCCTTGAATCAGTGCCTCTTCTCTGCCACCACTGGCCTTGCTCAGCTCAAGGGCCTACCTGGTCCTGCAGGGGATCTGTGACAATGGTCCCCCTGCCTTGCACCTACAGATGTTCTTCCCAGTCAGATCCCCCTCTACACAGCCCAGGATGCCCCAGCCAAACCCAGATGCTGGCTGCACCCCTTTCAAGGGGCTGCCTCAGCGACAGTACCAAGCCCTAGTGCCTTCCCACCAAGGAGGATGGGTGGATCTCCTTTCTGGAGGCTGTGCAGGGGTAAGAGGTGGGGTGGGGATGACCACTCTGTGATTGTTCCTGGCTTCTCCTTCTTCCATCTGCTCCTGGACTGTGCTCTTTTGTTCTCTTATTCCTTTCCTCCCCTACCCACCAGGAAGACTTCTGCTTTGGTATTTTGAGCTTTGTGATACAGAGCCAAGAGAGGGTGGCGAAGACGAGAGATTGTGGTCCATGCGCCCCTTCACAGGATGTGAGAAACTTGCAGGTCTCAGACTGATCAGCTTTGAGCCTGAAACCACTGCGACCAAACCCCACGGGCGTCAGTGTCATAAGCATTTACGTAATTTTGACTCATTCCCTGACTAAATACCAACCCCATGGGTGCCCAGACAAAGAGGGTGGGAGGAGTGGGCAGGAGGCAGAGATGGGTGGTAGACACCTGGGAAAAGCAGCTCCCCACATCCTCCTTGGGGCATCTGCTAAGGAACCAGAAGGACTGTGGCCCACGCTCCAGGCAGCCGGAGACACAGTGGCTGACCTCCACATCCAGTTCCCCATCTTTCTGGCCGGGAAGCTCATGCCTGATCTAGTCATGCTACCTGGCAAGCAAAATTCCATCTCCCCTGAGGTGGCTATGCAGGATCAAGGCAGTTAAGGACTGGGGAGGCCATGGGGCTCTGGGGAGTGAAGAGGTGCCTGGTGTGAAGGGGAAAAGGCCAAAGGGCTCAGCACGCACAGTGGAACAGACGCCTAGAACTCAGCTTATGGTGACAAACTCGTTTCCCCATTTCTCCAGTCTCGCCCTTTCTGACATCTACTGTATGTGCTCACAGAGGTGGGCTTGGCTTCTAAGACGTGTGTGCTGCACGACCCTGGGAGAATAGCATTTGAGAGGCATGGATCCTGCTCAGAATGGCTACCCTGGAAGGGGGGGCGGTGAAGATGCCAAGCTGCCTGCTCCCCCTGTATTGTCTGTCTGTATTGCACAAAGTTAAAAAAAAAGAAAAACAGGAAACTTCCCCAAGTTACCACCAGCTGACTTGTTCTCTGACTCCTATTACAGACCCCAAAGGACTGAGTCATAGAAACGGGGAGCAGATGACAAATGAGTTCATAATGTTGTCAGAGCAGCCAGCTGACTGGAAAGACCCCTTTCTTCCAGATGCACCATCCCCTGGCCTGCCCATCTTTGCTCATTACACTGGGATTTTGACCAGGGCCATCCCTCAGTGTGGACGTCTTTGTACCGCAGATCCAAATCCCATTTCTAATCTACTCTTATAAACCCTCTTTGAAAGAAACAATCTGAAAGATGTCATCTGTTGTCAGCCAGTACCTTTTACTGTCACTGGGGGAAGACACACAGAGAAGACATAGCCAAGAGACCTAGATCCCATGCAAACACCCTTTACCCAAATAGTCCCAGCACTCTCTGGTGACCAAGGAAGCAGTTATTTCTTCCTTCTGCCCCCAAAATGTCCTCATAAAACACAAACCTTGGCTAATATGCCATTTGATTGCCATTGCCACTTTCCCCTCCTCTGCACAGCAGCTGGGATTGTAAATCTTCCAGGTCTATTAACAAAGCTTTCAGACATATAAATCTTTTGGCCCTTGCTCTTCCATCCTCCACAAAACACTCAAGAGTGTCTGAGGACTGATTTTTTCTTTTCTGTAGTTCCCCCAAGGGCTGCATCTGGGATGGCTTGGCAAGGAGCACTTACATTGTGCCGATGCCTTATTTTTTTTTCCGACTGAAGATGGGAAAACCCCAGGGAGAACACCATCCTGATAGTGACAGGTATAGATCTTGGGCAAGGGGAGATCATCATATGGATTTACTGGATCCTCCATGAGGCAGGGAGCAGGGAGGACTCCCCTCTGTTTTCCCCACACAGTGCTGTGAGCATCTGGACCACTTACTGGAAGATCTAGCACCTCTGAGATTTTCCCATCATTCCCAGAAGGGCTGCCCTGCTTGGCCTGGCACTTATCGTAGCAGCAGTGGTCAGATAGCCCAGCCCAGGCAGGCCCACTTCTCTGGGGATAGGCCAGCTTCCCTGCCCCCACCCCCACCCAAGCCTTGCTCTTGGTTGGATTTGCAATTTGACTGTCACCATGGAAACTGAGTTTTGGTACTTGAAGTGGGGTGGGGAGAGCCTTTCCTCCTGGAGAGTCTCCCTTGACTGCCTTAAAGGACACATGCTGCAGCTGCTCTTCTCTGGAGATACCTTGCTGGGCTAGTCCAAAGGATAAGCAGAATGGGGACTATTTGGCCTTCTACTGGGATACGGGGGGCCTGTCTGGGCTCTGCTTGGTCACCACCTCTTTCTGTGCTTAGGCATCACCAGGCTTCATGGCAAAAACTACGAGGCAGATGCACTGGATCCAAGTCCTGGGACTGAACTCAGGTCGGCCCAGCAGCAGCAAGACCTCTGACGCCCCTCTTTGGTCAGGAGTGGGGACCTCCTTCAGGGCCACACAACATCTGCCTGCCTGGCACAAGGGCAGCTGGCAGCCGGGGTGCTGGGAGGCCCTGCGTGCTATGGTGCTGGGCTCAGAGCCTCCCAAAGCCCCCAGAAATTATGGGAATTAGAGAGGAAGGGAGATATTTTCAGCAAACATTCTGCCAAGGCAAAGCAGATGGTGGAAAATTTTGCATACTGAAAATAAAAAAAAAAATAATGTAAGAAACAATGATAGGGCCCCAGGGAGTGCACAGACATTTCCAATTAGCCCCCACCTTGGCCTACCAGGCTGGCTCGGCTCAGGTGCAGAGCGCTCCCCGCTGGGACAGGGGACAGTTGTCCCTCCTGTGCACAGAGCTGAACCAGAAGTCCCACCGAGATGCTTTCCAAGTCTGGGGCTCTGTTTTGGTGGCAGAGGGAGGGGAGTGTGGGGTGGTAAAGAGGCACCAGCTCTGACTCAGACTCAGGCTTGGGTCCTGTCTCTGCCACCTCCCAGCTGTGTGACTAGGGGCCAGCGTCTTTACCTCTGCGTGCTCCATGGGCGCTTCCATGAAGTAGAGGGGCTGATGACGGCTGTTCTGGGCAGCTGTGAGGCTTAAAAGAGGTGACACAGAGCCAGGTAGGGCGCTGTACACTTGTAGTCCTAGCTACTCGGGAGGCTGGGGCAGGAGGCTGACAAGTTTGAAGTCAGCTTGGGCAACTTAGTAACAGCCTGGCTCAAAATAAAAGGGCTGGCGATGCAGCTTGGCACTCCCTGAGTTCAACCTGCCCACCAGAAAAAACACAGCGCAACACAGGCAGCACGGCACGTGGTGGGTGCTGGATGGAGGGGAGCTGTCCTATTTGGGGGAGGAGCGTCCAGAGCTCCTGGGCCCACACTCCCCAGCACAGCTTCATCTGAGGCAGCACCACGCTTGGTGCCCAGGCCAAACTCACAGGGGCTGTGCCGCCTCTTGTGCCAGGTGGATGCTCAGGCTGAGCTTTAGATACGGTCTTGCTAGATTGCCCAGGCTGATTTAGAATTTATGATCTTCCTTCCTCAGCCTCTCAAGTAGCTGGGACTGCAGGTGTGTACCTCTACAACCCAGTTTAGCTTACAAATTACTTTTAAATATTGGAGGGGTAGGGGATAGGTTGGTGGTCTTTTGCCTGCCTGGCAAAAGCAAGAATCCAGGTTTGATCCCTGGTACCACGTGCCATGCCAGCCCTAACACTGATGGTGGTGCATGCCTGTAATCTCGACTGAAACAGGAGGATCACAAGTTCAAGCTGCATAGTGGCAACCTGTATCAATAAATAAATGATTAACATTTAACACAAATTTTTTAAAAACTGGAATTGAATTCATCTCCAGGAGTTCACTGAAGTCATCCTTTTTTTGGTGTGTGGTACCAGGAATCAAACTCAGGACCTTGTGCGTGGCAGGCAGGCGCTGTGCCTCTGAGCCGAGTCCCCGGCCCCTACGGCCACACTTCTAATAAAGAGTCTCTGGGCCCAGGGAAGGAAGGGTAGAGGACAACTTTTCCATGCTCAGCACCTCCCAGCATTGCATTTCTCTCCTAATCATGCCAGAGCCCACTGAGGGCAAGGCTGGGTCTCCACCAAGGCCGCCTCCTTCCCCTGCCGCTACCCCGGCACTCAGCACACTTGTTGCCGGCTGTCTGAACACCTTCTGCAGAGGAAACTCCACTGTGTGAAGACAGCAGGGTGAGAGGGTGGTCAGAAAAAGGGGTGTGCTGGGGGCACAGGAGACTCAAGGAGTCCCACCTACCACCTCTGTCTCTACAGGAGAACTGGGCGCCCACCACACAGGCAACTCAAAGGGTACAAGCCGGTGGTTTTGGCCTGGGCAGGGACGGGGGAGCGGTGATGGGAGGCCAGTTGCCATGGACACAGGATGAGTGGGTCTGGGGGACAGCATGTGCGCTGCTCTCCCCAGAGCCTGCTTCTAGGGTTCGAGAGGGAACAGATGTATTCTGCTTCAGTTTGCAAACTTCCCCAGGACTCTGCACAGGGAGGAAAGTGGCCCCGCAGCTGCAGGGAGCCTGTCTCCCAGGATGAGAGTGCTGGTAGCCAGAAGCAGCTCAGAGCCTGCCTGTCCCTTCCTCCCAGGCCCAGGAGACCTGGTGTGCTCTACACTTGGCTGGGCCCCAAGGCGGCTACCTTGCCTGTGAGATGGGGCCAGCCAGAGGTCTGCCTTGGGGGGCTGGGGAGGCGGTGGTACCTGTGCTGAGGGAGAGGAGGGTGACCCCTGCTGTAGCCCCCTTCCCGGAGGTCTCAGGCCAGGGTGAGTCAGCAGGGGCAGGAGAGAGCAGGCTGAAAAGTCACATGTGGGGAGTGGAGGGTTTCCTCTGCTTATTTGTCTACCATCAATTTTAATTTTCTCCTTCCTCAGGCTTGCAGGCAGACAGGAGGCACCAGATAACAAAGACAAATCCTCAGACCAGCAAGAGATGAGGTTGCCAGCGTGGAAATCCTGTGGGCCCTCCCTTGCTTGAGAAGGTCTGGACAGAAGGCGGTGGCTGCACGGAAGCTAAGAATGGCTCCTCCAGAGAGAACACGTACACAGGCGGGAGGTGGCAGCCTGCAGGGAGAGGCGCAGTCAGAGAGGGCTTCATGGAAGAGGTGGAATTTGCAGATGGGCATGCCGTAGGTGCGTGCACAGCCTGGGGCAGGGTGTGCCCGGCATCCCGGAGGGAGACCAGGAAAGTCCCCTGGCTTTGGCACTTGGAGGCTAAGGGCTTATTTGACCTGGGTGCGCTCTGTGCTGTCGGGGGCAGATTACTACTTCTGGGTATGGTAGACATAAAACCCAGCATGTGCCCAGTGCCTGCCCACTCCTTTTCTGTGATGCAGAGCACCTCTTCATTTGCTCCCTGACCTCAGATCTTTTATTTGGATGCCTTCTGCCTCTGCGTCTTCGGCCTATTCCCCTCTTCGGGTCTCCATGAGTTCCGTGTCTCCTTTGTCTTTCTCTTTGCGTTCTGTCTCTACACTGTCTCTTGAGCTTTCCCTGGGTCTCTACTTCTGTCTCTCTCTCCACCCAGGCCTCTCTAAGTTCCTCAGGGGGAGGCATTTTAATCTCTGAGAATTGTGCCTCAGTTTCTCTCCACTGGAACCTCAGCTCCTCAACCCAGGGAGTCTGCTCAGAGCTGCACTGTGGGGAGTCACCTGCCTCACCTGGACCCCATGGCTACTGCAGAGGCAGTGGAGACTCTCCCTTTCTGCATGGCCCCCCAGGCCCTGCTGGCGCTTTGGGGCTGCAGTGGGCAATGGGCTCAGGGCTTCTGTGTGGGGTGGTCTCACCCCACCATGGAGGGGCAGGAGGCCTGAAATAGCTGCCAAGCAGTGAGCAGATGTCTTCTCCCAGGCTTTGTTGAAGCCAGATAGGGCAGATCTATTCACTTCACCTGGCCCCCAGAGGCTGTTAAATCCAGAGTGGGTGTAGGTTCAGCTGGGAAGACAGGTGAGCCGCTGGAGAAACAAGCTGGGTGTACTGCACAAGGACAGCCGGGCACCCACATGGGAGGCTGTGGCCAGCTCTCCTATTCCAACCTGGACAGGACAGGGGACTTCAAGACTTCATCTTGCAGCTGGAGTCAACCAATCAACTGAGGCTGTCACTGAGTTTGGGCAAATTAGAGGTGACAGCCACGCCCCTAACCTCCATGTGTGGTTAACGAGGGCCTTCTGCCCTTGGGAAATCAATCTCCAGTACAGTAAGGACATCAGGATGGTGGTGGTGCTGGGCAGGGAAGGGGTAATGAACCTTCATTCTAGCTCAGGAGTCCTGCCCTTCATGCCCCAACCCTGGGCTACTGTCTGGCTTCACCAAGGGCCCTAGGGGGCAAGACAAACCCATATGTATAGGCCTCCCCTTTGAAATGTGGCCAGGACTGTTTCCTTGAGATTTAGGAGAAGGGCAGAGTTTCCTGAATGCTGCAGGCGAGGTGCAAGACAGCACACTGCCATAAGTGGGCTTCGGGAGTGCCCCTATCCAATTACAGGTTGGGGGATTACACAAAATTCCAGACGCACAGAGCCAGCACGGCCTACAGTGAGCAGCATGGATGGAGCCGCCACTGGGGCAGCTTCCTTTGGCCACTCGACCAAGGCCAAGGCCATCTCTTACACCTGCACAGAACAAGGTGAGCAGTGGCCAAACTCTGTGTTGGGCCCTGCTGATGGCACCACGGAGAAGAGGGAGGCCAGGCCAGCAGCCACAGCGGGCTTAGGTGCCTCAGCACAGCCCACGTTTCCTCTCAGTCTCCAATATTCAAGTCCCTGGTGTCTGCAGGGACCACAGATACAGTGGTCTCAAGATGACTTGTTTTTCTTCAGACCAAAGGGCAGCCTGGCAGCAGGAGGACCTGGTCAGTGGGCCTCAGATGTCACGGGCTTCCTTCTCAGATGGTTCCTGGAGAGTCTCCGTGCCCTTCTCTCTAAATGGTCTGTGGGTGTGCCTGTTCTCTTTCCATGTAGAATATGCAAGGTCTCCCAGCTCACCAGCACTGTGGACCTGTGCAGGGAGCAAAACGAGCATGCAGGCGGGCGCTCACGAAGCAGACGAGGCCACAGGGTGGGGCGCGAGACCTGACAAAGACTCCGCTCACAAGCACTCAGCAAGTGCTTCTCACAGGGTGAGGCAGGCAACAGGGCAGGTGCGATGCACCCTCGTGGGCTGTGGGTGTTGGAAATGTGTGGCAGTAAGCAGCGTGGTACCAGTGTGGAGACTGAGGAACCCCTCTACTGACACTTGGGGCACTGCTTGCAGCATGGCCCTGAAAGTCGCGCTGGCCGGCCTGTGGAGGGCTGGTGAGGGGCCCCCACAGTCACACTGCAGTCACTACAGTAGGAGTCACCGGGTCAGGATGAGGCACAGGGACTCACACGCATGCCATCCACAGGTCACATGGGAGGGGCAGTGAGTTAAGCGGCTGTTACAGGAAGCTTTTCTTTCCAGTTTCTCCATTTTTCTTGCAACAAGTGTCCTTGCTGGTCTATCTCATATTTTCTCTTTCCATTGTGACATGGAAGTAACAATTTCTCTGTCTTCTTAATAATCCTACAAGGATGTCTGAGGCCTTGGAGGGTGGGCTCTGTGACACTCCACGGCCTGCTAGCTAGCCCCGTGGGAAGGGGCAGCTGCTATTTAGCTGGACTAGTTTTTCCAGAGGGGCAGGTTCAGCAGACCTTCTGAGTTTCAAAAACAAAGCCAATACTCTTGTTTTAAAAGTGAGAATTCTCCACGTTTAAAGCTGTTGACAGTAAGCAGTAAACCAGATTGGGTCACTGCTACACCAGCTTGTGACCTATGACATAGGCAATTGTGACCCTCCAAGGACAGATGGCATCTCACCTCCTGACACGACTCCCTCCTGCTCTGCTCCGCCTTCCTCCACCTGCTCCAGCTAACTCAGCCCAGCACGCAACACGGGTTCCCAGCTGCTCCGAAGGCTGCAGGGAATTCAGGCAGCACGGCCAGCCAATGTGACAAAGGAGGTGCTGGGACGGGAGAGGCCAGCGAGAGCTCAGAGGAGCTTCCATAGTGTTAATTTCTCAGGAATGGAAAAATGAGGAAGGCGGCCTAGCAACAGCTGGCTTTGGGCAGTGAGCAATCCTGTCTGAAAATAAAACATTTTACAATCCACAACCGAGGCTCATTAAGAATGAATGGATCTCCTGGTATAAATAGCACACTGCGTTAAGAAGTCAGGAAACAGCATATGCATTTGATGGAAAATCGGCTGCCACGGAACTGCTTATTAGCTCTGTCGGCCGGGGCTCTGTGCTAATGAGACAGAGGCCTCAGGTTCAAAGCTCACGTGGGCCATGTTGCTTTCCCAATTTTGAGACACAGAATGTGTCCCCTGCCTTAGACCTGGTCCCAACATGGGAACATAACCCTGGATACCCAGCAACAGTACATAGGATCCATAGGATCTCCACTATAATATCTAGTCTCAGTTTGAATGCTCCTGGTGCTCCTGTCAGATGCAAAACACTCAATTCTGTGGTTGGCTATCGACTGGGAGGCACCGATCTCTTCCTGCTCAGCCCTAGCTGCCCCTCGGGGAAAGCAGCACTCATGGTGGAGATGTGTGTTGGGTCTGACATGGGCTAAAGCCGTGTGGTGAGCAGAAACGAGGTGCCAGTCGCTTCCTCTCGTAAGTGTGGATGTGGGGTTCTGAGCGTGTGGGTGGACGGGCTGCTGCATAGACCTCAGGGCACACAGACTGCTGAGCAGGCAGCGGGAGGGGACTGGATCGAGATAGTCTCCAGTCACCTCCTCACCTCCAGGAGCCCTATCCCTGCAGTCAGGCCACAACCTTTGGTGCAGGGCAACCAAACAACCTCCGACGCAGCCAGAAAAGGCAAAACCAGAGTGGTGGCGACAAGGGCAAGAGCTACACTGCCTCCCACACTCACGGGGGAGGAGCACAGGGCTAGGATTTGAAGGCGTGGGTCCCCCCTCACCCAGGCTGCAGCGCGGCCGCCTACGTGACCTTGTGCAGACGCTCCCTTCTCATCCATCACCAAGAGTCAATTTCACTGTCTGCAGCTGTCCCAAAGGCCGCCTTGAGCATCAGATGAGATAATGACCGTGAGTCACGGTGTGCTCAGGCTGTGGCCAACGTGGCTCTAAATGACTCGGCTTCTCTAGGAGCTTGGGGAGACGGTGGCCTAGGGTGGACAGGTCAGCTGGAGAGTGCCAGGCGGCCCCAGGCAAACCTCTGCAGTCTGAGCTGAACCAGACTGTTTTAACCCCAGTGGAACCCCAAAGTGTGCTTTTCCTGGACTACAACCAGGACCCCAGTCTACGATTTCTAAACAACTACTTGAAATCTAGCAAACCAATGAAGTGATAAGGAAGTTCCTTTTTAAAAAATTACCCAAGTGGAACTAATTCAAAATCTCCAAGTACTTTTGTGGAGCAGACCTTGCAGGGGGCCAGGGTGTCACTCTGTTCAGTGCTGCCCAGGCAATGCCTGGCTCCTGTAAGTGAAGGCAGGGGACTCCTGGGGAGGACTCCAAGGAGGAAGTGACGCAGGCCTTGGTGGGGAAGGGGAACACACTGCCCTGCAGCTGAGCTGCTTGTGCCCCCTGGCGTCTCTGGCAACTCTAAGGGAACAGAGGCGGGGAGGAACTACGTATCTGCATCCTGGAAGTGGAGATGTTTTAGGCTCCAGAGAAGAGGGGCAGGAAGCTGCAAGGGATAAGGACCCCGAGGCCGGGATGCTGCTGCTGCCCTCTCACCCCCATCTCACGGGGAGCAGATGCCAGGCAGGGCACAGAGGCTGTCCACATTCAGCTGAACTCAGAGCTAGACTCTGCCGGCCGGAGCAGTCCAAAGCACGCACTGCGCCCATATGGTTGGGCAGAAGGGGAGAGTGGTCTCCAGACGCAGCCAGTTCAGCCCTGGGCCGGTCCCCTCCCTCCCCAGGACAAGAACGAGTGTCCTGCTGTGGCCGAACCCTCTGGGAGGTCTTTAGGGATCTGCTGGCAAATATTGGTCCAGAACTTGAGTCAAGAGGAGAGAGAGGGGTTTATCTGGGGTTACCTCATGTATCCCACAAATGCCACATAGGCAGCAGCTGTCCCAGAGGAAACACAGAGGAAAAGGCCACTTCTTCTCTTCCCTAGTGCTGTCACGGTTTCTTTCAGGCACTCATTTGGATAGAAGGTATCCTGTGCTGCCCAGGCTGGCCTCACACTCCCGGCTCAAGCGATCCTCCTGCCCTGGTCTTCCAAGTAGCTGGGGCTACAGATAGCTGTGCTGTGCCTTGCTCACTTTTTATTTTTTATTTTTTTGGGGAGGGAGTAGGGGTGGATACCAGAAATTGAACTTAGGATGTTGGGGCTTGCCAGGCAGATACTTGTGCTGCTGAATTATATCCCTGGCCTCATTGTTGTATTTTTAGGATTTAGATCTTTAACGAGTTTCTGGATACACACAAGAGAGGGAAATCTAATTCCTCTAGCTGCAGTTATTAAATAAATCTGTTTTTTCCCCACTGAATAGAAAAGCTAAGTTCAGTGCCCCCATATGCTTAGGCCTATTCTTCTTCTATTCCAGTCTACTGATCTATTTATTTCTGTAATAAATAAGCTACTCCCTAACTTCTTTATGAATTTTTAATTGAGATACAATTCATATCCCCTGTAGCTCACCCTCTGCAGTACACAGTGCAGCAGTTTGTACTGCAGCCGCACAGCGATCACCACCATCTGGATTCACACGTGGACCCCCCACCCCCCGTTTCTTCCGTCCTCCCCAGCCCCTGGTGGCCACGCATCTACGCTTACCTCTACGGACCTGCCTGTTCTGGGCACCCTGGATCTGCATTCCGGCCTCTTTCACTCAGTGCGCTGGTTTCAGGGTTTGCCTATGTTACAGTGTGGATCAGTGCGCTGTTCCTTTTCACAGATGAGTAACATTTTACTTATTGATTGTGCCCCATTTTGCTTCTGTCCATCAGCTGATGGCCACATGGGTTATTCTAATATTCGGCTACTGTAAATAGGGTTACTTAGAACATCTGTATTTTCATGAAGTTTGAAAAGTCAGGGCTGGGGAGATAGCTCAGTAGAATAAGTGCTTGCCTGGCAAGCACAAGGGCCTGAGTTCAATCCCCTGTTCCACAAAAAACAAAACAAAAAAAACTTGCTTTTTCCTACTCAGTCCAACTTGACAGGAAGTATAGCACCCCTATACATCTGAAGGCATGGGATTCTCTTTATCCATCTCTCTGTTTAGGGCTTCTTTTTGGTCCTCTGAGAAGTGCTGTGGAATGAATGTCTGAATTTGTATTCAGAGACAGGACTTCTCTGGAAGGAATTAAGGATACAGGAGGTTACAGGGTGGGGCTTGATTTTTTTAGGTTTAGAACCCTTCTAAGAAGAGCCTCCAGGGGTGGGCGAGATGGTTCAGTGGTCTAAAGTGCCTGCTTAGGAGGGCTCGGGCAACTGCGGGGACTGCGGTTCGATCCCCGGCACCACATGCTGCGCCAGCGCCACCACCAGGGCAGGCTGAGCCAGCCACAAAATGAATAAATAAAGAAACAAACAAACACAACAAGCAAACAAATAAATAAATAAAAATAAAAAAAAAAATTAAAAATTAAAAAAAAAAGAGCCTCCAGAGGCGTGTTCTCTCTCTCTCTCTCTCTCCCTCTCCCTCTCCCTCTCCCTCCTTTCTTCTCTCCCTTCCCTCCCCTACTTTCCACAGCAATAAGCAAGAAGGCAGTCCACTACTAGCAGGAAAGCCCTCACCAGACAGCAACCCCGGTGCCACCTAGCATTCTCAGGAAATACATTTTTATTCTTTAAGCCATTCAGTCTCTGGTATTTTGTTATAGCAGCCCAAGTAGACTAATTCAGCAAGAGTATAATTTTCTTCATGTTGGTCCTATAAGTTTCTTTTAAATAGTGTTTCTAAAGTTGGCTGTGGTGATGTATTCCTGTAATCTATTCCTGTAATCCCAGTACTTGGGAGGCTGAGGCAGGTGCATCCACTGAGTTCAGGAGGTGGAGACCAGTCTGATCCACATGATAAAACTTTGTCTAAAAAATTGTTTCCAGGTATTTAATAATTTTTACTTTTATAATTCCAACCATTCTTATTTTTAACTAGGCAGTATAGATTATAGCTATTGATTTTTCTCTAAGTTTATTATATGTCCTGTCAAGGTCCAAATTTCCTTATTAATCCTAATGTGTTCTAATGTGTTTAGTATAGTTTTCTTGGCATATGATAATTACACCATCTACAAATAAGAAAATTACTTTTCTTTTCTAATATTAACAGATGATTTTTTTTCTTGGGCCATTACACTATTAAAGACTGTAAGCCATGTGTGGTGGCAAATGCCTGTAATCCCCACACATGGGAGGCTGAGGCCACACAGGATTGAAAGTTTGAGTCCAGTCTTCTGGTTAACTTTGTGAGACATCGATTAAAAAAAAAAAAGGGTAGAGGATGAAGGCCCTGGGTTTAACGCTCAGTACTGCAAAACTAAACAAAACATAAAACTATCCTGTTGAAGAACTGGAAGTGTACACCAGTGGTAGAGCACTATTTTGTCATGTGCAAAGCCCTGGGTTCTATCCCTAGCATCAAAAAAAGGGGGGTGGGACTATAAAATACTACTGAATGATAGTAATGATAGGTGACTGGCTCATATTTTGAACATGACTTGAATGGTTTTTACTTAATTTTTTTTTTTGAGACAGGGTCTTGCTATGCAGGCAGATCCTGAACTCACCACCATCTTCCTGTCTCAGCCTCACAAGTACTGCGATTGTAGGTATGTACCCCCATGCCCAGATTGTTTTTGTTTTTGTTGATAATTTTATTATATATGAATAGTTTCGTCATATTATTTGAGCCTTTTATTTAGCAGATTGCTTTTGGAACCTCAGGGTGGGAAAAGACATTTCAAAGCAAGACAAAAAATCTAAAAACCACAAAGCAAAAAAGGACATATCTTACACATACACAGAGGATACTATAACAAAGTCTAAGGTCAAACCTTAGTATAAAGCTAAAACAGGAGAGAAAAAAAAACCATTTATACCATTTAATACCTATAACATATAGGAAGCACCTACAAATCAAGATAAATCAAGGAACTTAAGAAAAAAGCAACAGTGGATTTGAACAGACAATCTTTAAGAGAGGAAAGCTAGATAACTAATAATAAACTTTTTTTTTTTTTTGGTGCTAGGGATTAAACCCAGGGCTTCACAAATGCTAGGTAAGTGCTTTACCTCTACATGTCCAGTCTAGAAGTTAAAATGTGCAACTAAAACAATGCAAGTTTAAATGAACAAGTTAAAACAATGAAACGTGGTACAATTTTCCATCCTGCATCTTGGCTATAATTATAAACTTTAATAAAATCCACACCCAGTAAAGCCACAGGAAAATGAGTAGTCGCACTGGGGTGAGTGTAGATGACTAGAACACTGCATGGCAAAGTCAATTGGTATTTAAAACATGCAGCTCTAGTTTGGGAAACCTATTCCACAGAGAAAGAGCTGTAGCCCCAGGGTCATATGTATAAAAACAGGGTCTCACTATGTAGTTCAAGTCACGATGTAGTCCTAGGTGACCTCAAATTCACAGTGCTCCTCCTGCTTCAGCCTTCCAAATGCTGGGATTACAATACCATGCCCAGCAAGATTAATATTTTTCTAGCACTGTTGAATTATTTAATTTGTGTTTTTGTGTAATTAAAAATTCACAAAACTGAAAGAAGGAAGATAAGGAACACACCTCAGAAACGTCAATACAGTCTTTCGATTGTTCTGCCCACGGAAAAGTTCATGGCTTTTATCTATTGATCACCATTTCCTCTTCCAACAAAATAGGTGGGGCCAGGATGTGGGAGGACTTTGGAGCCGAAGATGCCTGAGCCCAAGAGTTGAGAGACGGAGGAGGGGGAAGAGGGCAGAGACAGGCTGAGAGCCAGCAGCCGAGCTGATGGTGGGATCAGCTCTATTAGCTACAACTGCGAGGCCAGAGGAGGACGCTGGCCCTGAGGTTCCCAGAGGCCTGGAGCATGTGTAACAGTCTCCAAGGATCTGCTGGGCCTGGTGGAAACCTCTCTGCAGGCCTCCTCCTACAGGAGCAGGCGGGTCTGGGGGCTAAGAAACCATGGGCCATGTGCCACGTGCCACTTCCCTGGTGGTGGGAGCTGCCTCTCAATGCAGGCTGAATGTGGCACTGGCAGGGCTGGGTCACAGCTAGAGCACTGAAGCCACTCTCAGGGCTGGGAAGTCACCATAAGGCGCCCCAACTGGACGGGGCCAGAGATGCCTAACCCTAACCTAGGAACGGGCCTGGAAGCTACTCAGAATAGTTGCATTCCCTGC